>PVLD010027523.1:0-20656 GCA_004027595.1 Dinomys branickii | reverse complement strand
AAAAACGGGCGAGTGGGAAAAGCGAGGAGGGAGAAGAAATTCAGAGTCGCAAATAGGGAGCAATCAAAAGGCCAAGACCAAACACTCCCTTACCAAAAAGGGGAACAAACTAAAGGCCATGCCAAACATTTCCCTCTTAACAAAAGGGGAACAAGCAAAAGACAATGCCAAACATTCCCCTAAACCGAAACCAAAATGGAGGGCGTCCCGCTCCGCTGCGGCGAGACCTACAAGGTCTGCCATCCCAAACGTGCTATTGAGAAGCACGAAATCGGCCGATCAAAAGAATATGAAAAAGTGGGGTGCAAACTTACCGGGGAAGTGGAGAGAGGCCAGTAGGGATCCCGGACGAGCCCTCAAAATGTGGGACACCCCCCCCCCAAAAGTAACCCGGAACAAAACTGATGTCTCTCAAAAAGCGCTTTATTTAAGTTGGTACCCAGCGGCGTCTCCGTTGCAACGCAGGCAAGGAGAGTGCTGGGTGGGCGGATGGTCGGGTTTTTATGCTTAGGAAAGGGGAAGGGTAGGGTGCTTGGAGACGCATACAGAACAGAAAAACAGTGCAGCAAGTTTAGACATGCAGCTTAAGCAAACTTTTAGCCCGGGGAGGGGGCAGGTTACAGCAAGTTATAACATGTTTGTCTTATAGCAACGGGAGCAAGCGACAACATTTGTTTGTCTTGTAGCAACGGGAGCGAATGACAACATTAACGGGAGCAGGCTACAACACCACTCAATTTGTGTTTCTGCTGTGGCAGGCCCTTCTCCCCCTTCGTGTGTCTCCCTCTGAGATCTCTCGTCCACCCTCCTCTTTGTCCTCATGAGGCTTTTGGTTGCTGCATCACTGGGTTAGATTTCCATCAAATCCAATCTGACCTCAATGTAATTGATGGCATTGGAAGAGTCTTTTTCCAGATATGATCACATTCAGTTACTGATGATTTGAACATATCTCTTTGTAGGACATAGCTGAACTCACAAAATTTATTTATTTATATGGATGAATGAAACCCATCATAATCTTTCAACCTGCACTGCTTTTAAGTAGAAAATACTCATTTCAATATCATTCAGCAATCATTTAAACCTTCTAAAAAGAAAGCTCTTCTTTAGAATGTTTTTAAGCTGTTCAGATCAACATTCTCTTCAGTGAAATTTGCAACGGACTTAGAGGGAGAACAACTGGGGTTTTCATCCCACCCTCCTACTTACCATTCTAAGAACCATAGACTGTATGTAACTTTGGCATGAACCCTGATTTGAACTTCTTGCCAAAGTCCAGAACATTCCCCAGGACTGGTATTGATTTTCAGTTGCTCAAGTCCTTGGCTAATGCTTGTGGAAGACAGGCAATAATCAAGTGAACCATCAACTATCATAAATTCACCCAGACTTAAGCAAAATAACAACACTGAGGTCAGACGACTGTCAGTTTCAAGGCCACCATGGGCTACATCGTGAACTCAAGAGTAGACTGAGCTACAGAGTGAGACCCTATCTCACAAAAACAACAACAAAAGCACGTGCACACGTGCACTTTCCTATATGGTGCCTATGTGATTTCCATAGAAATGCACCTGTGCTGGCTTCTTAAGGGATTTGCATGTAGAAAAGGATCAAGTCAAAATATAAAAACTTTTAAAGCATGAACTGTTCCTTTCAATAAACCACTAGACATGAGCATACAGTTATCCTATCTATCTATCTATCTATCTATCTATCTATATACATATATATACCCTCATGAGGACAAAGAGGAGGGTGGACAAAGAGATCTCACAGGGAGACACACGAAGAGGGGAGAAGGGCCTGCCACAGCAGAAACACACACACACACACACACACACACACACACACACATATATACATTTTTTGCCTTTCTTTTTCTTTTTTCTCTCATCCCAGTTGTTCCTTCCTTTGAGCAATCTCTTTCCCTTTCATATTATCTACTGTACATTTTGGGTTTTATTTATACTTTCAGGTTGTTACAGTAGGGAGACAATATGATGTTCACACATGTGGGTCTGATTTATGTCATTTATGAGTATGGTCTTTAGTCACATCCATTTACCTATAAAAGCCTTGAGTTTATCTTTATTTATAGCTGAGTAATACTCCATTGTATAAAATTACCACATCTTTTTTATCCATTCTTCAGTTGATGGACATTTGGTAATCTGAGCAACTGATTGGAAGACAACAATATGCAATGGAACAACCACTGGTGAATTCCTACTATCTTGTCTAGTGAAACTGTATCATCTCTAATGTTTTTTTAATAATTATTTTTTATTCTCCTTAATGGTTTGAACAATCTTCCTTTCTCATATCTGGTAACCTGAGCAACTTAGTTGAATATAAGAACATGTAATGCAACAACCACTGTTGAATTCTTATCATTTTATTTTGAAACCCTGTACCATTTTTATTGTTCATGCTTTGTTTTGCTTATGTCTGTGATGTTGGTATTTTGCTATTGTTCTTTCTTATGTTTTACTACTTTCTTTTTTTAAAAAAACAATCAAGTCTACCCAGAGACTAATAGGAAAGTAACTGGTATTTAAATGGCTAAGTTTTCATGGAGTTTTTACAAACAATTATCATGATAGTTGAGAACTGATGTGCCTTGCCTTTAGATGGCATGCTTTGCCAGAACGAGGGTGCGGGCCATGGGTGTGCTTGGAGCGGTGACTTCCTCCTTCTCCTCTCCCTCCGACTGCACCATGGCAGATCTCCGATCCTTTCCTCCAGCAGAGGTCTTGCTTAGTCTTTCCGAGGGCTTCAATTCCCATTTCAGATCCTTCCTGAGTTCAGGATACCCACCTCTTTCCCTTCTGTCCTTTGTCTGAGTGGCATTCCTCCGGAAAGTTCTCTCTGTTGCCTACCCGGTCACCATCTTGAAGTTCTCTCGTAAAATTTAGTTATTTGTTACTTTCTAATGAATTGACCATTACATTTCTAAAGTTCTAAAATGGCCAACAGACCATAGAAAGATACCACTTTAGGCTCCTGCTTGAAACCAACAGCTTCAGCTTCGGAGGCCCACACTCACGGAAGCCTCCCAACTCAGCCAGAGGAGAGCGGAGTTCCGAGAGCTGGTCCAGGGGTGGAGAGAGGAGGGTGCAGCCAGGAAAGGAGGCAATGGTGGTCAGTAGCAGTTGTCGAACCCAGTGTGGGAATGAGAGGTTGTGACAGCCACTGGGGCAGAGTCCCCACCCTGCGGCAACCTTCCTAATCAGTACCTGGAGATAATCAATGCAACTAGTACACAGTGCACCACACCCAGCTCTGCGCCTGCCTCGAGATGGTGGCCCCCTGCCTCTCAGCTGGGTGAGCAGCTACCGGCAGAGAGCAGCGGGGAACCTCAGTGGTGAGCTGTAGCGGCTCCCAGGGATCCGGCCAAGGAGCGGACAGGGGCTCCAGCACAGCAACAGGAGGGAGATGCAGATGGAGGTGGATCACGTGGCTCCACGTCTTTCTCACTCCAACATCAGGCAGGAAGCACGAGCTAGGTTGCCGGGACTCAGCTCCTGTGGGAGACTGCTGAGAGACCTGTGGTTGGCATCCATTTTGTAAACTACCAGCCATCTTGAGAGTTAAGTTCCAGTTTCCATATATGGTCAGTTTCCTGTGGTTTCCATATATGGTCAATATCCTGTTAATTACATAACATTGCCTGATGCTCTGACCACCCTCCCGTGATATCTGGACCTCCCTCCATTGCCTAGTTACCCGCTGACATCAATCCCCACTCCCGCACTGTATATAAACCCAAGCTTTCCGTTCAATAAACGAGACTTGATCAGACTCCTGTCTCGTCTCCATTTCTTGTGTCTCCTGTCTCTTTATTCCACCCTCCCCGTCTAGGGTCTCCGTTGACTACCCGCGGGTCGAGATAAGCTCCCACCCTGAACTCTCTCTGGGAGCACCTTGAGTCTCGGCAGCTTGAGCAAGCACCGCCTGTTCCTGGCAACAATGGGACGAATCCACGGTCTTCAGGACTCACCCCAAACTATTAATGTGTGCACCAAGAGAGTCTCCTTACAGCTTGGACATATGAACCTTGCATGACTCCGCAGCTGCTCCTCTGTGGGCCCTGCGGCTGCTCCACAGTGGACCCCGCGGCTGCTCCGCAGTGGGCCCTGGCGGCTGCTCCGCTGAGGGTCCCATGGCTACTCCACTGTGGGCCCCGTGGCTGCTCTGCAGTGGGCCCCGCGGCTGCTCCACAGTGGGCCCTGCTGCTGTTTCGCAGTGGGCCCTGGTGGCTGCTCCACTGAGGGCCCTGCGGCTGCTCTGCTGTGGGTCCCGCAGCTATTTCAGTGGGCTGTGGCAGCTGCTCTGCTGAGGGCCCCGCGGCTGCTCCACAGTGGGCCCCACAGCTGCTCCGCTCAGGGCCCCGCAGCTGCTCTGCTGTGGGCCCCACGGCTGCTCTGCTGCAGTGGGCCCTGTGGCTGCTCTGCTGTGAGCCCTGCGGCTGCTCTGCTGAGGGCCCCACTGAGGGCACCTCACGGACTGGACCCACCCATACCCATAGCACGGCAACGGGGTGGAGCTGGGCGGTCCACTGTGAGCATATGTGCTTTTCCACCTCCAACCATGGCAGTTTGTATACACCCATGTATGTTATAGTATAGTCTGAGGCAGCTATATGTCTTCCCAAGGTGAGAGTCCAGGGGTATAGATAAACCTAGGAGTAGTTATTATCACAGGGAAGATGACTGATTGAGTGGTAGGGCAACAGAG
Organism: Dinomys branickii; assembly: GCA_004027595.1. Classification (NCBI taxonomy): domain Eukaryota; kingdom Metazoa; phylum Chordata; class Mammalia; order Rodentia; family Dinomyidae; genus Dinomys; species Dinomys branickii. Next base: position 15,913 of record PVLD010027523.1, on the reverse strand, counting down.
ATGAGGGAGGAGGAAAACTGAATGATCAAATGGGCCATCATCTGTGTAACTGAGTAACAAAGGTGAAGGTAACATTATGTAGGACAGCATCCAGAGCTAATTACCTTCTGTGTTCTCTATAATTCTGTATTTCCTCAATCATTTTTGTATTAACAGAAGTGAAGATAACTTTATATTATACAGCATCCAGTTCAAATTCCTTACTATCTTCCCTAAAATTTGGTATTTCCGTTAATGTTTTTGTGTTAACTAATATGAAGATAACATTATGTAATACAACATCCAGTGGTAATTCCCTACTATATTCGTTATAATTTTGTATTTTCTGTATTGTTTATGGCTTATTCTGGTTCACATGTCTCCATTCTTTTGTCTTTAAAATAAAATTTAAAAAAATAGATGGAATGCTTTAAGAGGAAAAAGATCATACCTCTTTTGTTCACCAATGCATACTATACGCTGGCAACCCGGAAGCAAGTTTGAGTAAGTTGGAAGAGAGTTGCTATTATTAACCCTAAAGAAGTAATGCTTTCCAAATATTTGAGATTAAATATATAGCTGACTTTTTTCTAGAGCATATAAGGAAATATAAGTAGCTATGGTCCAGGAAAGTGCATATAAGGTCATCATGAGAAAAAAATGTATATGAAAGGAGTAAACTTAATGGCACACTAGTACTTGTGCTTAATCTTAGAGCTATCATTTAATAAGGTAGACTGTGGCAATTTGTATGCTCTCTCTGACTTCAATTATTCATTTGTAGAATAGTGTCATTAATTTTTCTCCATGTGTGTTTGGCTGGTTTGGTTGGTTTAGTGCTTTTGTGATGTTGATGCTGCAGCTCAGGGCCTCACATATACTAAGCAAAGGCTCTACCTCTGAGCTAACCCACAACTCTTCATAAGACTTTTAAAGAAATGAATACTATTTAAATCCATCTTCACAGAAATTAATGTTTGGACCATGCCAAGTAAATACCTTGTTACCCTTCAGTTACATGTGAATACATTCCTATACATATACGTGCACATATACATATATGACTTCAATAATAACCTAACGCCAGCTAGACCTTGCTGTCCTAGTGTGGTCATTAATTGAGATATGTCGTTTGAGTAGGGACTCTTAGCAGATGAGTGAGGCTCTGGCTGTGTCTGTGGATGATTGACATGTAAGGAACAAACTGAGCAGGGAAAACCCCTCCTGGAGCTGGGCAGCACTAACCAAGAGGTTTGTAGCCTGGATGGAGCACAAAGGAAAACAAGAAGGAAATCTTCCTTTTTGTTATTCTGAGATGTTCTGGTCTTCAGCATTGCCTTGGGACATTCACCTTCAGTTCCTTCCAGCTTCCAGGGCAGTCTCTTCTGCCTTCAGCTTTCCCAGTTGACTTGCTCCAGACTCTGCAGTGAGCTCCAGGCCCTGACTCTTGGACTGGATCCTCTGTTTCTCCAGTGCACAGAGGGCCATTTTGCACCCTTCCACCCTTGATTCTCCAAGTGACCATTGTAAGCCTACCTGATTAATCCTTTGTATAGTCATACATTAATTATATTTTGTCACCTTATCCTCTCGTTCTGTGTGTGTGTGTATATACGTGTGTATACATACTGAAGTTTACAAGTCAACTGTATTGAAAGGAGTTTGTCATTAGTACATAGATCTCTTTACTTAGTGTCTGTTTTTCAGTGATACACTCTGAGTATTTCTAACTGTAAGCCTTTGCTTGTGTCCCAAGATCTAATTCTCCCGGTTGATTTGGGAAGGGAGTTTATGGTGTAACTGGCCCAGCACTAAGATCTTGCAGAATGGGCCACAGCACTGTTAATAACACTGAGACAGCCCAGGTATTGACATGCACAGAAAACCAATAGCAACAGCTATAACACCCTGGTAATAATAATAAAATCAGCAATTATAATAGAGCCAAAGACAAGCTAGATAGTGATATACCATAAGAATCCATGATGGATCACCTTTAACTATAGAAAAGAGATCTAGAATTATAGTATAAACACAAAGGCAAACCAAATATTAACATACAGTAAATATCCATTACACTCAACAACTGTACCTCCTGTAACAATGGAAAAGATTTCAACAGTAACAGCATAGACTCAACTATGGATCAATACTTAGGTTGTTGTGATGCTTATGTGATAAGCATGGAATTCTTCTCTAGGCTGAAGAGAGATCCAAAATAGCACCTCATGGTATGATACTTCTCACCTTCCCCTGATAGATACCACTAACAGATTATGGCATTACTACTGTAGCTGATTTGATTGCATAGGAACACTCCTCACAGTGGACAGTTTCATGCAGGTGAATCTGTCTGCTGAATCCATCACATTCAGGGAGAGAGACAGCAATAATTCCTAATCCAAGAATTTGAGCTGGACAAGACTCTGCAACAGTGCTGCAACCTGGTGGAAAGAGGTCCTAAGTCTGACTTAGCTTCAATATTGTAGTGGAGGGATAAGACAAATTATTGAGGTGCAAGCACTCAGATTCTGGAAAACAAGCTGCTTGGGAGTTGCATATACAATGTCTCCTTGGAGTATTTAATCTGTCTTCCCACCAGATATTTTGTATGTTTAAGTTTTTGCATGTTTCTTGCTTTATTTAGAGGTATGGGGTTATGTCATGTTCTTTCTTTGGTTTATTAGGTTGTTACTTTTGTGTATTTGTTCTCTCATTGACTCTGATTTAATAGGTTCTAGACTGTCTCCCTCATCTTAGCTACCTATTCAGTTTCTTCAGCTGAAACCCCTCCAAAAAATGAACATATTTCTTTGTTATTTTTCCAAGCACATAAACTCCTTCCCAAAGTTTTTAATATCCCACACTTAGATCCCTCACAGTCACTCCTACCTTCCCTAGTATTTCCCTTTGTCCTCGCAGCTAAGCCTTTTGTTCTTCCCTGTATTATCTAGGTTATTGTCTTCCCTATCAGTAAGTTCTGACAACCACTAAGTTTCCTCAATTACAAAGTGACCCCTTTTCTCACATATCTCAACCTTGCCCCCACAAACATCTTGTAAAAACTCTCAGTACTTCTTCTTCAACTCAACTGAAAGTAGTCCAACAGAATCAGACCCCACATCATTTTCTTCTTTTCATCTACCACAATTTCCTCCTTCAAACTTCTCCCTTAGGTTCTGACTCTGCTCATCTAACCACCTCCCATGCTCAGTCAATCTCACTGTTGCAGTCAAGGCTTACAAAGAAATAGATTTAATATAGAAAACACAATTTATAGGATTCTCTTATAATATTCACCCAATCAGTCAAATGCAGAAGATTCAGGAGATCTGTCCACACAATAGAGATCCAAAGAGTTTAGCTGAAGGCCTGGATCCCACAGCAGTGTCCTGCTATGAGTCCAGATGAATACATAGAGCCTATGGCACAAGTCCAGCTGGAAGCCTAGTGCTCACAAAAATGTTTCATGCAAGTCTATTTCAAAGATCTGCACTAAAGCCCAAATGTCAGTGGTGGAAGCTAGAAAGTCTGCACCAGTGGGATGAAAGATCTGCAGGCTGAGGGATCTGCACTTGAGCCAGGATGCAATGTTAAAATAAGGACTGACCAGAGCTCCCCCAAAAGACAGCTCAGCATCAGCCAGGATCTGAGCTCCTCTGATGAGAACTGCCAATTCATATCAGGAAAACCAGTGTGACAAGCTTCTCCAGGAGAATCAACAGCACACCCTCTTCCCCTCCAGTTCTCCTTTTATGCTGTTTGCAACAATCCTCAGGAGAGCCTGCCACACCCAGAACCACACTGATTCATTTCAGCCGGGTGTTACAAATTGACCGTTAGTTAATCCACCACATTCATCTATCTCATTACAGAACAACCACAAGTAAGAAATCACCATAATGTGCATAGAGAATAGAGAGGAAGAAAGTATGTCTGTAAGAAATGTTCTGAGAGTGAATCTATGGATGCTTTTAAACCAGAAGTAATTCTTTCAGCAAAACACAAGGACAGAGTTGAAATCACCTAAACTTAATAACAGAAGGAGTAAATACTAACACTGGACATAAAAGCTGAAAATTATTTATGGGTAGGCAACATCCTTCTAAAAACTCCATATTAACCCTAAGCTCTCCTGACATTTCCAGTCTTCAATGAAAGCTACTCCCCAAAAAAGCAAAGAAAAAAAACAGCAAGACGTATAGATAGATAAATATATATTGTTATGGTTTGTGTCTGGATGTCCCCCAAAGCCTCATGCGGTCATGGGGTGGCTTCTAGAGTTTATGATGGATTCATGGTCCAATATTGGGATTATGGATGTGAGTGTTACACCCACCCCGGAGTGGGTAGTTTGCAATGTGAGGGAGGGAAAGAGGCTGTTAGCCACTGCTCCTCCCTTTCTGCTCTTGTTGGTTTTGCTGTATTCCACTGCCATGAACTATTGATCTCTGCCATGTGCCACTCTGCCTTGGAGCCAGCTGATTATGGACTAAAACTTCCACAAACTGTAAGCTAAATAAACCTTTCCTTCCTTAATTTTTGGTATTGGGTATTTTGTCTCAGCAATGAGAAAAATGTAACCAAGACATACATATATATATATATATATATATATATATATATATATATATATACAAAAAACAGAGATACACTTAGGAGCATGGAGAAGCAAGGAAACAAAAGATTCTCTGTTGGCCTACTCAAGGTCCCAAGGGAGATTTCCATAGGTGAGGTCCTCAGGTTAAAGAGCACACCTGTGCAAGACATCAGCAACAATAGCATGCAAAATGGAGCAGAGCAGGCCACAAGAGTGCAAGAGCACAAAAACTGTCTGCACCTTTATTGTATCATTCTTATACAGGTTGTTATCTCATGTTTGCATTTTCACAGAATGCCATAATGAACATATGTATGTTTACCTGTGCTAAGTCATGGTTACATAGGTGTATCCCACTGTGAGCCTATGCTAGACAAATAAGGTCACATCCTCTTGTGTCCTTAGACACCCCTGAGCTTTGATGCAATCCAAGTGGTTCCCCACATCCCCAAATTCTCCCAATTCTCCCAAGGCAGAGCAAGAGGTCACAAAGGGAGAAGAAAAGAAATAGCAGATAGCAGAACTCTGTGACAAGTTTTTAGATGGCATGAAGAAAGTAGATGAGTTAAAAGAGGAAATGAACCACAAGTTCACAGCAATTTCACTCAGTATGCTTACAGTGAATTTCAGGGAAATACCATAGGTTAAAAAAAAACTGGACACATTAACCAAAACATTTCAAAGTTTCAATGACAAATTCAACAAGGATGTGGAATCTTTAAAAATATGTCAGACAGAAATACCTAAAATTAAAAAAACTGTATAGAATTTATACACTCCAGAAATGACCAGTGCAAAGACAAAGTATCTAACACCGAGGATGAAACAGTGAATTATAATGAAGAAACCAAAGAACCAAAAAAAAAAAAAAACCCAAGAGAACAATGAAGAGGCAGAAAGACAAAGAGACAGAGACAGACAGAGAGAATTACAGATCTGCTCTTAAGGGGTTACAAACTACAGTGGGTGGGGTTCCAACACAGTACTAACACATGTTGGCCTATATGAGACAGATATGTAGTAACTGCTATGGAAACACAAGTTTCTGAGTAAGTCTAAGGGCCTTATTTTATAAAACATTAAGTCTTTAAAAATCATAAAACTTTCTGGAGGATAAGTATTTGAATTACATTTATGAGGTCTGATGCCTTTAGTCTTGAAATTCTAAACAGGTGCTACGGAAGTATGATTTTTTTTTTTTTTTTTTGGTTAAAGTTCATGAAAGAAGTGTGATCAAAATATATGGTGATGTTTAAATGAAAATCTATTAGAGTAAAAGATACATTGTCATGAACTTCCATCAAAATATTCCCCCCTTGGTTTGAACACACTTAGTCCTTCACTCTTATCTTCATTAGTAGTGATCAAAGATATAGTGAACATCACTGCCAAGTGCTATTCAATGGAAGTGCAGGCTCTTAATGCCATTAGAGTGTGTCTGCATCCACTGGATCTAGTACCATTCAACTTCTGGCTCTTCCCCAAAGCCAAAAGCTCTGTAAAAGATGAAGGTTTTAAATCAGTTCAGAACACTGTGCCAGCCACAGCAACACACCCAATGACATGCATGAAAGAGGACTCCAGACCTCTGCAGAAAGTTGCAAGAATGACAAGTGTGCCCAAAGTTTATTGTAATAATATTTTTATTTAAATACTTAGTCCACTTTTTTGACTCTAGCTCATACGTATGCTTTTGTGGGCAATAAATTTTGCCGGATACTGAACAGCAGGCAGACGTTTTATACATAGAAATGTGCATGTAATGGTATGTCTATAGTTACATAGTCATACATGTGCATCTATGTATATCAGCTATGCACATTTAAATGTGTGTGATTATTGCTGAAAGCAAGATTGTCTGCTTATAACTTTATTGGTATCTAGTAGGCATAAGTAAGAATGTGTTTGGAAACTTAATGTATGGTTTGATAGTTAAAGGCATCAGATTAATAATTTTAAAAGCACAAGTGATTTGGAGAGAAAAGATTGTTATCCATGCTATATGTGCACCCATGTTTATAGCAGCACAATTTGTAATAGCTAAATCGTGGAAGCAACCCAAATGTTTATCCACAGAGGACTGGATTAAAAAACTGTGGCATTTTTACACAATGGAATATTATTCAGCTGTAAAGAAGGACAAGCTGGAGGTTTTTATAGGCAAATGGTCACAGTTAGAGATCATACGCATAAGTTAGGTAAATCAGATGTGCATGTGCAAACAGCATATTGTACCATTAGTGTAGGAACCTGGAGGTGGGAATATAAATTGGGAGGTATGAAGGGAGACTGCTCAAAAGTAGAGAGCAATCAGGATGAAGGGAAGGAGAAAAGGAAGAGGGGGATAGCTGTGTAGGTATGTATGTATGTGCAGGATGGCTGACATGGTTGCACTATTGTCTCATGTCGTTTTGATGTAAGGAACAATCAATGATTAATTGTTTGATCAATCTTGTATTTCTATTTGTATTATCCTGAGCATACACTTTGAAGTTATCAATGTGTAATACAACAACCATTGTTGATCCCCTGCCACCTTATGTGTAGTTCAGTTTTTGTACTGTTCTTGTGCTTCTGTGTGTCTGTTTGTTGGTGTTTTTGTTCTCTTACTTTTAAAATAAAAAAAAATTTAAAAAGATTGTTATCCATGGAACAACTTGAGATGAATATTCATGTTTAATGCACAAATACCCAAAGATTTTCTCACTACAAACTGAAAATAATACATATGTGGAAATTCCACATAAAGCAGGGAGTATGAATTCTGTGTCCAGAATTCTTCTCTCTACAGCGAAGCACACCTAGGGTAGTGGTATGGGAGGGACCCCAGTGCACTGAACAAAGCACATCCCCATACAGGCAGTAACAAAGTGTGAAATGTTCAGAGATATAGGTAGTCCCAGTGTGATGTGAACTCCCAGACAAGGGTCTCCAATCTTATATGCACTCAAAGAGATTTGAGCAATATAGTCCTCTGAAAGCCCAAACAGTGTTAGCATTGGGAAATCAAACAACAACGAATCCTGGAGTGGCTGAGGTGCAAAAAGAACCCATCACTGTTGGTGAGAATGGAAACTAGAACAGCCACTATGTGAATCAGTATGGAGATTTCTCCAAGAACTGAAATTAGAAATTCCATCACACCGAGCTATTCAAATGCTAGAAATCTTCCGCAAAAACTTAAATCAATATACTACAGCAATACTTGCCTACCAATGTCTATAGCAGCACAATTGGTAACAGCTAAATCCTGGAAGCAGCCTTTAAACCCATCAACTGCTGACTGGACAAACAAAATGTGATATATATTACTACCACTCTGCTAGAAAGAATGGTAAGTTTGAGGCATTGTAGGAAAATGGACGCACCTGGAAAATATAATACTAAAATATAATAGAGGTCATTTAATGTTAACCATCCATTAGAAATATTTCTGTTATTTGCTATAGTCATTTTTGTTCCTAGTTTGTCTTCCTTTTTTACTTTTTCTCACCATTCTAAGAAGACAACTAGACTCTGTTTCACCACTTTTTTGGCCTTTACAGTGGCAAGAACAGAAGCTGCTCAAAGAAAATGTGTCACATCCACCCATTTTTAATAATGCTTTTCACTCTTTTTTATTGATTATACAGGTTAATGGGTTTTATTTTGCAGATACATTCATGTGCTTGAAATATTTTGGTCATTTTCACCCAACATCTACACTTTTAAAACTCATACCTTATCGAATGTTTTAAAATGCACTTACACAGCCCTTGATGAAGTAACATATGTGAGCACCTACATGCACGTCCTTCCGAAGGAGTGTGCCCAACTGTCTGAGGAGATTTATTGGGAATCTTATAGACACCAGTCTCAAGGAATTTAATGTTGTATATATTCAGTTTTCTCTGAAACTGAATTTCTCAATGCAGAAATTTACTCTAATACCTAATACCTATAGCTCTGCCCCAGGGCCATGGGACAGTAAATCTTCAAAGCAGTACTGAGTCATTCCCGTTATCAAGTTATCAAATTTTTGCTCACAGTTAATTCAGTACAGATGAATGTTATGCTATTCATTTGCTGCCTTAAGGACCTTGTTCTACCAAAAAAAATCTAAAAGCCTCTTCACTGTCTATCATATTCTGCCCTTCTTCTCTACAGTATCTTTGCATATTCCTCCTGCAAACCCCAAACTCCCATTGTCCTGAAGAGATGCTATGGTTTAGATCTGAAATGCACCCCAGAAATCTCGTGCAGTCAAAGGCGGGATTTGGGAAATCAGATTAATTCATTAGTAGTTCATAACACAATGTACTATCGCAAATCAGGCCCTGATCATGAGAGACAGGTAACTGGGAACATTGCCTGGAAGGACATGTTCTTGTCTTCAGCTCCTCCCTTTCTTTCTGATTCCTGGTTGCCGTGGGTTGAGCAGCTTACCTCAGCCGCACTCTGTCCTCATGCTGTTCCTGCCTTGGAGCCAGCTAACCATGGACTGAACATGCTAGAAACCCTCAGCCAAAATAATAATTGTTTATATAGTAATTATTAACAGTTCTTCCACTAATCTCCAGATCACTGGGGTGACGGAAAGAAGAAAAAGAAAGTACCAAGGCACTGTATATGTATATAGATATAGATAGATAGATAGATAGATAGATAGATAGATAGACAGGTAGATATATAGATATAGATATAGATATAGATATAGATATAGATATAGATATAGATATAGATATAGATATAGATATATAGATAGATAGATATAGATGGATATAGATGGATAGCTGGCATAACTGTATTGATGATGTCTGGTGGTTCTTTGAGGGGAACAGTTAATGCTTAAATTTGTTTTTTATATATTTTGACCAATTTTGCATGCTTATATCTGGTAATCTGAGAAACTTATGTGCAGACAACAGTATGCAGTATAACAACCGATGGTGAATTCCCACCATCCTGTCTAGTGAAACTATGGATTGTTTGTAATGTTCTTTTAAATTTTTATTTTCTTATTCCCTATAATGATTTGACCAATCTTCCATTCTTACATCTGATAATCTGAACAACTTTGTAAAAGATAATAATATGTAATATAACAATCACTGTTAATCCCTATCATTTGATTTGAAACCCCATACCATTTTTAATGTCCTTGCTTTGTTTTGTTTGTATTTTGCTACTGTTCTTTTCTTTTTACTATTCTCTTTAAAATAAAAAACGATCCCCAGATCATACCAAAAGAATGCAGAGGTAAAAAATTCAGGTTACAAGAAGTTGTTTGAGAATACAACTCATGGGACACAGAGCATGTCCCAGTACTTCTAAGATCTCTCCCTAGTCATTGCTACCACTGCAAACAGCACACTTTCTGCTCAGGTCAGTCTTACCAAAGAATCCTAGGTCCTCAAACTTCAGACCTTAGCAGTAGATCAAACCCATTTAATAAGACCTCAGAATTATTATTATTATTATTATTATTACTATTATTATTATACCTCCCTTCAGTTGCATGTCTCAGCTATTTTCCCCAGCAACAGGAAGGTGACTAATACAAAAAATAATTTTATCTTGCTGGACCCTCATTTAGATCTACCAGCCACAACAAATGGTCCAATCTACTCTCTTGCCCACTACATGTAGGTTGGCTAATTTGGGCACTGGCCAGTTCATCAAATAATAAAAGCTCACATACTATTTTCACAAACTAGTTCTTGTCTGAAGATGAAAAATTTTCATTTGAAAGGCTTAGAGAACTGATGCAGTGGATTGAAGGGGGCTGAAAAAGCCAGATGTCAAAGTAACACATATCAAATATGTATTAATGACATGAGAATATTCACTGAAATTTATTTTCCCTGTGTTAAGAATAAAATTTTAAAGTACAAATACCTGATCACTTAGCATCTCACGAAGCTGAATTGATTTAATCTTAAGAACTTTCATATGTTCAGTAACTAAAGCTTTTTGATCAAAAATTGTATTTGCTCATAATGTTAGGAAGCAAAGCAGAAATCCCAACTAGTACACATCTGATAAAAGTCGGAAAACAGACAGGACTCCCAACCATAGCAGAACCCTTGGGAACTGATCTGATAACACAATCCTTTGCCTCCAGGCATGGTTAAAGTGAGAGCTCCCTTAAATCAAACTGCTTAGGAAAATATTGTAATGCAGTTAACTGTCCCCCCAGGAGCTTTGTCTATTTAACACCAATCATCTACACTAATTGAAAATTCATTCACCCATTTCTTCCTTCTCAAATAGATGTCTAGGGCTAGGTTATAACTCAGCAGCATAAGCGCTTGCCTGGCAAGCCTAAGGTCATGAGTTCAATTCCTGGTACCAAAACAAAATAAAAAGCAAGCAATCAAATAGATTTCTATTTTCTATATAGTGCCTTTACCCAATTATTCCAGTGTTTTAAGAGCTAAGATCTTTAGGCAGATTGCAACTCTAACATAAATATTCTGCTGAAAATAAATTTCCTCCTGGAATTACTAAAATAAAACTTGGTTCTCCAGATCCTCAGATCCCAAAGTTTGGCATCACACTACAAGAAGCATCCATTTAACTGCCTATCTTTCCCATCAAATAACATACCCCTTATCTAACTCACTCCAGGAAAAGTCTCCTGTGAAAATCAAAGTCCAACACCTTTCAAAGTATGTCTCACTCAGAGCTAAATGTCAAAATGACTCCTTTCTCAGGACAAAAGAAACATGATCTTTAACAAGCCAAGTAATTCTTCTTTTTTCTGAATACCAAGAAACTAAAACACTTTTAGTAATCAGTAGTACAAATAATGGAATAGCTGACTTTCATGTTTTTACTTTAATATCTCAAAATTGTCAGTGAGAATGAACTGTTTTTATTATTTTTTGTACTAGAGATAAACCCAGTAACAGAAGCTCACCACTGTACTCTCTCTAGCCTTTTCTCTTTTTCTCTTTCTTCCTGTCTTTCTTTCCTTCTTTCTTTTTTCTTCATTCCTTCCTTCCTTCCCTCCTTTTTCTTCCTTCCTTTTTCCTTCCTTCCTTTTCTCTCTCTCTTTTTTCTTGCCTCTTTTCTTCTTGGGAGAGTCCTCTTAAGTTACTAAGTTGCCCAGGCTGAACTTCAACTTACCGTCTTCCTGCTTCGGGCTCCCACAGTGCTCAAGTTACAGGCATGTACCACCATGCCTGGCCAGAATTACAATTTCAAAGTTTAAAGACTAATCGCAAAAAAATACCGGGCATTAGGGATTTGTATCAGCCCTGAAAGTCATCAAGAAAGACCACTGACTTTGTCAGCCTCCCATGTCACAAGCAGTGGTGTCCTGTGAAACTGCTTACAGTGGATCACAGGGAAGTAAAACACGCATAGTCGGGAGGCTCTGGAAAGCAATAACTTCAGAAGGAAAATTAAAAGTGTCAAGAAGAAAAGTTGAAGATTTTATGGATCAGATTACATCACAAATGTATTATAAAGAAAATAACTAGCGTGAGACATTAGATCTGTCCTGCTTTCTTAGACTAGGTCAGCACTAGCCAGCATCATCCTTCCCTGTGCCTCCCTGTCATTCATCCTTCAGTCCCTTCCTGATGCTGAACTCATCTCCATCAAGACAGCACACTCAGGAACATTGACTTTTGGGTCTGAAATGTGTGATGCTGCCATTTGCCATCACCAAGAGGAGGTGTCTCATGGACGCCCATGTCCAATGAGTGGTTAATGCAGGGCTCCAAAGGCCTGGTCTTCTCGCCCTAGTTCAAATGAACTGTGAAGAGTCACCCAAGCTCCAGAGTACCCACTGGGATCTTATTCCTGAAATCCATCTGGCACCTTGAGCCTTGATACTATGCTGTGGCAAGTGTAGCTCTGAGCCATCACCACTCTTTCAGGGCATCAGGTACAAAGATGTTGGCAATAAGGACACCTCTGTTACCTGACTCACCCCCAGCGCCCATTTATCTCTCTCAGGTCATTTGTTAGCTCTGTCAAGAAAGCTCAGAACGTATGATGAATACATTTCCCCAATTTATGAAATAATCAGAAGCAGAATGAAGAGGATTGGCTCAATGTGTAGCATCCACCGCAGTTCGGCCTTCTCTTAACTCTCCTGCTCTCCTTGCCTTCCCACAGGGTGGGGTTCAAGAATGCCCACAATAAAATCCCTGTGGTTCTTCATCTCAGACATCTGAGTTGAAGATAGTTATTGTTAAATCCTCAGGCTCCACATATGTAATAGTAAATTGTGGGGGTAGATGCTTACAGAACATTTTAAAGATTATAATCACTTCTATCTACCTTACTCCATTAATTTACCTTGAAAATCATGGGAAGCAGATAGAGCAAATCCATGACAGCCAAAGTCATGCCTTTCCAGGTGGATGTACTAACAATAAGATAAGCCCCCTTGAACTCTGGCTAGCAGTTGCAAGTTTAACACCAGAACTACAAAGGATTGTTTTGAGTAGGGTGACTACTGCCATTCTTTTCCTGTATCATCCCAATTTGCACCTATTGCCTGCCAATAGTAATTAAATGTGTTCCTTTCAATTACCCAAAGGCTCCCAATTTGAAAAACAACACAAATGCTTACCTAACTGTAGGGGGCTGTCTTTATCTCACGAGTGAATGAGCATTGCATAGGACAGGAGCGATGGACAGATATGGAAAGCATATGTGCTGCCTTTCAAGTCACAGTGTATCAGTGAGGGACACTGTCTTCCTACAAACACCAGAAAGTGGAGAGTTTGGGCAGAACGTACTCACAGAATATTAAAAGATTAAATATTTCCAGATGCTGAGCCATGGGCTCAAGTGCCTTGCATGCCACTGACACTGCTTGATTAGTAGCTCATGTTTTACTATCACATCTCTGTCGGAGGAATCCACCAGTTGCCTGTGACTTTAACAATAATACTGGCGAGCTCTAGTTTCCAGAACAACAACACCATGAGAAAGTTATTCATGGATCATCAGGAGACCACCACTTGTGAAGCTGCTCTCAGAAGGTACAGAGACTCCCTTCTTTCATGAGTTAGCCATTGGTTTTAGTGGTTGTACAATTATTAAAACTCTAAAGAATCCAGATATCAAAATCAAAGAGAAGTAAATTTTATTTCACAGAGGGAATAAAATAACAATGTATGTAACATATGAAATCAGATAGATAAAAGATGACAGTTATAATATAAAATCTGGCCTAACTCCAAAACTCTAGAGTTTACTTTGGCAAGCTGTAATACAAACTTTCCTTATATCTCACTCTTATAGATTATTAAAGAAAAGAAGAAAGGTTTACAAAGAAATCCCTCTCTACACGTTGACCCAATCTCCTTCAATGTCTGATTATTTCATAAGTTATAGAAATGTAATCATTGTACATTTTGAGCTTTCCTGACAGGGCTAACAAATGACCTGAGACAGAAATAAAGGGGTGCTGGGGGTGAGGTCAGTTAGGTAACAAAGGTGCCCTCATTGCCACCATCTTTGTACCCGATGTCCTGAAAGAGTGGTTACTGCTCAGAGATACACTTGCCACAGCAGAGTATCAGGACTCAAAATGCCAGAGGGACTTCAGGAATAAAAACAACAGGAAGAAGGGTTTATTTTTAACTTTATGAGAGACTCCAATAAAATAGAGAAGGGAAAAAGGAGATGTGTAAACAGTTTGGAAAATGCAATTTATCCAAGTAAATCAGATATAAAAAAAATGTTTGGCTGCCATAAGCAAAGAGCTCTGTGAGGTTCCAGCTGAAGATGCATGCTTTAGCTCATTGATAACTGAAAAGGTCACTGTCACCTTTGCCACAGCATGAACCAAGATGATGACACCGGGCAGAATAAGCAACATGCAATAACTCCTGACTCCACAGTGGTTACCATTAGCTGAGGGAAGACACGGCCTCAAAGCACCTGAGACTGGCAGAGGAAGGGGGCCTGGTGCTTCAGAGTAATGAAGTGGAGAAAAAAGCTCTTGCACAACAAGATCTGTGATTCTTGTGCTAAACTTACATTTTCCTACTAAGTAGCAGTGTAGAAATTTGAGCCACCTGAGAGAAATGAATTGGTCATATAAAGTGTGCTCTAGGAAGTTAGAGAAAGTGTGAGTAACTGCTGCTATCAGTGAGATTGGCTTGTCCATTCAAGTCCATTCTGCATCCAACACACAGTATGATTACTTTGAACCTGTCCACAGCCAGAATGTCCCCACACCCTCTGCAGAGAGCATGAGAGTCTGTATTTTGAAGGGCACCTGTGCATATCCGGGCTGCCACCTCGCTCCTCGCACAGCTTCAGTCATTTTTGCAGAGGACTGCAAGACTCTCAAAGAGCTTTTGTTTCCAAGTGCATTTCGATGCTATTTTAGATAAAGTTCATAAGTGGACAGAATTAGTGCTTGGCTTTGAGTCAGGAAACTGAGGTCTAAGTCTCTCCCCACCATTCCCTTGCTGTGCTCAGCACTGTATGCACAAGATCTTACTGACTTCAGGAAGTCAGTCTCATTATTACCCCAGTTTGACCCAGGAGCGAACTGAGACATGGACAGATATAATATGGCCAAAGCCACATAAACAGTAAGAGGATGTGTCAAGACTGAATCCAGGTATATGATCTCTATGCATCCTTCTCATCTAATTTGCTTCTCTCACAGTTATAAAGAGTGAAAGATATGAATTAGTAGTCAACTATTGTTCAGCTGACTGTCAAGGATGCATTTTTGAGTAGCAACAAACTAAGTCGGTCATCATACTTAAGGAATGATGCTACTGGGGATGGCAAATATTTTGTCATATTGTAGGAAAAATTCTTCACTCGGTTAAAACCTTGTTTTACTACATTGACTGACCAGCTTCAATTTCTGAGCACTTCCTAGTACTGTTAGAAAGTTTCAGAATGTGAGAAAATATGCCTGAAATTCATCTGGAACCAGAAGAGACCCAGAATAGCAAAAGCAACCCTGGGCAATAAGGACAAGTCAGGTGGAATCACAATCCCTGACCTGAAATTATACTACAAAGCAACTGTAATAAAATCAACCTGGTACTGGCTAAAAAACAGACCTGAGGATCAATGGAACAGACTGCAAGATGCAACCATAAGGAAAAACCCACTCAGCTACCTAACATTTGACAAAGGGATCAACCAAACCCATTGGAAAAAAGGCCTGTTCAATAAATGGTGCTGGAAAAGCTGGCTTGCCTCTTGCCGAAAACTGAAAATAGACCCCAGTCTATCACCATGCACCAAACTCAGGTCAAAATGGATCATAGACCTCAACATTAAAACAGAAACTCTAAACCTATTGGAAGAGAAAGTAGGTAAAAATCTTGAAGACATAGGAGTAGGCAGAGAGTTCAT
>PVLD010027521.1:0-20657 GCA_004027595.1 Dinomys branickii | reverse complement strand
CATGGAGAATTGTTTTCCAACCTTTAACTTTCAACCTATGGATTTCTTTTTGAGTAAAATGTGTTTCCTGTATACAGCATATTGTTGGATTGTGTTCCTTAATCCAGTCTTCCAATCTTTTCCTTTTGACTTTTGAGTTGAGGCCATTTACATTAATGGTTATCATGGTTATATGTTGGCTTATTCTAGTCATGTTATTACTTGAAGTTTTCCTTCTTTTGCTGACTGTTTAATTATTTGCTCTGTTTAGGGAGTTATTTCTATAGCTGTTCTTGGGATTGTGGTCTCTTTTTTCTCTGTTTAGAATTTCTTTTAGTGCTTTTTCCAGTGCTGGTTTGGCACTCATGAAGTTCTTCAGTTGTTCTTTGTCGTGGAAATATTTTATTTCTCCATTGAATTTGAGGGAAAATTTTGCAGGATACATCAGTTGGGGGTTGGAATTTGTTTTGTCAAAAAATCTGTAGTATCTCGCTCCAAGCTCTTCTTGATTTCATGGTTTCCGTTGAGAAATCTGCTGTGATTTTTATGGGCTTTCCTTTATAGGTGATCTGTTTCATTTCTCTGGCAGCTTTTAATATTGTGTTCTTTTGCTGGATATGTGGAATCTTGATTATTATATGCCTGTGCATGTTTTTCTTTGGGTTATGGATCATTGGTGTTCTATATGCTTCGCTTAACTGAACTTCAGAATCTTTTAGCTTTTTTGGGAAATTTTCTGCTATTATTTCATCAAATATTCCTTTTATATCATTTGTGAGATCTCCTGCTGTTTCACACACTCGTATAATTCGAATATTGTTACGTTTTGCCTCATCTTGCAGCTGTTGGATTGACTTTTCTTGTGTCTTTGATGATATCACGAGATTCTTCCTTTCACACTCATAAGCTGCCATGCTGTCTTTAAGTTCTGAAATTCTATCTTTGGTTTCATTTAAACGGTTTTTCATGCTTTCAGCGTTAGTTTTCAAATCCTGGCATTCTCTTTGGACCTGTTTCATTCTTGGTAATTCATTCCTGAATTGCTCTTGTAAGGTTTCTATTTGTTTCCTATTTTCTTCTAGACCTTTCTCTATTTCTTGTCTGTGTGAATGGAACATTTCTTCAATCATTGTTTTCAGCTCGTTTTTTATCTGAGAAATCATTGCGTGTACATGGGTTATTTCTGCTTTAAGCTCTTTCATGGCCTGTTGGAGTTGTTTCATTTTGGATGCAATCATTTCATATCTTGAAGTTATGAGGCTTCCTGGTTCCTCTGTATCTTCACATTCAAAACTTGTTCTGGGTGGGGTTGAGTTTTGAGACTGCGTTTTGTTCCTCTGTTTTCCCATTTTTGGGTATCAGATTCAAATGTGGAGCTATAAATTCCACAGGCAGTTCAGCAGGCGGAGGTCTGCTGCAAAGGCTGCTCCAATGATTCCTTCTCTTTGGGAGAATGTCCCTTAAGCTTTCTGCTGAGATTTGTTCTTCTGTCTTCCCTTTTTTGGGTATCAGATTCAAAATATTGAGCAATAGATTCCCCAGGCAGTTCAGGAGGCAAAGGTCTGCTGCAGAGGCTGCTCCAATGACTTTTCTTTGGGGGAATTTCCCTTAAGCTTTCTGCTGAGAGTTCTGCTTAAAAGGCTGTACAGATATTGGTTAGATACTCCCTACCTAGTGACCTGGGTGAGGTGTGTAAGACCGCTCCCCCACCCTCCCAGGGTTCCCTGCAGGTATAGGTATGGATCTCCTCCCCCACTCGGTGATCTGGTCGCGAGCGCAGATAGCTCACCAGTTTTCGGAGTCCCTGCAGGCAGGAAGGTTCCAAGGTGCCAGTTTTTTTGTGCTATGCTCGCGATCCGCCGCTCGCAGCCACTTGTTTCCTCGCACTCTCCGGTTCTGGGGGAGGGAGCGGGATGCTCCGCTCCTCTGCTCCTCGCGCCGCCCTGGCCACGGACCGCAGGCTGCGGAGGGTCTAGGCTGCGCCGCCTGGCTGATGTGCGTGAAATGTGGGACTGCCGGGCGTTGCCGCCGCTAACAAGCCGATCTCTGTCGGGAGTTGCCGGAAAGCTGTGCCGGCTCGGGAGGCGGGAGGGACCGAGCTGGCTGTGCCCCCAGGGCGCTCGGACCCAGCCAAGCCCCCTCCCCGCGCGGAGCGTCTCTGGCTCCCAGCGTCTGGGGCTTTCCCGCGTCTCACCACGGCAGTTTGGGCCGCCCTACCGCATCTCCCCCGGCAGCTCAGAGAAACACGTTCAGTTTGATCTTCCCAGCCGAGGTCCTGGCATTCATGCTCGCCAAGTCTGTCTCGAGCTGGTGGTGTTTATCAAGGAGGATCGCTCCTTTGCTGCTCACCTGGTCGCCATCTTCCCGGAAGTCCTCTCAATGTATATTTTTAAATGATATATCCTTTTTCAAAAAATCTACAGGATAGCCTTCTTAATTTTCTTTAAAGTTGTATTTTCTCAACCAGTTTCTTTATGAGACACTTTTTACTGAATCATCTAAAAATCATCTAGTGTTTCACAGAATTTTGGAAACATTTCTGTGGGCTATAGTGAGTTATTGAAATCTGTGCAAAGAATGACATATTCAGATCAGAGATTTAGAACCTTTCTTTTTTTAATGGCATTCTGATTTGGACATGGGAGGTAACTTACTGGACATCAAAATCTAAAATGAAATTATTTCATACCATGAATGAGCAAGAAAAACAAGCTTTAAAATGTATACTTTAAGAATAAAAACAAAAGGACAAGTGCCGTTTTTATCAGCAATAAGGTATGTGTTACTAACACTGCATACCATAGTCCTAGATGGAAGTCGTGCTTTCCCTCTCTTTATCTACCAGTTTTTCCAGAACAGTTAAGCCTGGGATGCTGAGTAAAATTCTCCTTTCCCAACAGACAGGGCCTTGGTGCAAGCCCTGTCTGTGTCTCCCATCCGTCCCCTCCACCCCGCAAAGAGCTGCCCACCTGCTTGTATTCTCTCTGAACAAGAGAGGCAACTGTCCAACGAAGGATAAATGGGAATCTGGGACCAAATGGTTTTTGCTCTGCCACCCCCAGGCAATCTGATTTGACCTGAACTATTATAGGACACTTCTGCTGGAAATGTGGCTGTCTTCCTCCTTCATACAGAAAACAGTAACACCTCACATCAGCTCCACAGACTCCAAGAATCTTCCAAAATGAAGCTTTAATCAATCTAGAGTTGTACAATTATGTTTATGGGAAGGCATTTATTCTCTGTTTAGTGAAAACATTTGAATTCAAACATCTTTGTTAGATATTTCACAATTTTCAGTGAAGGGAAGGTGCTAGTGTTTAAGTCAGTATTCCTTGTAGTTTGTATTATACCAAATGTTAACAAGTGTTCAGACAAAAAGGGTGTCAATAATCAAATGTATTTTGAGACAATAGATTGATTTTCATTTATTTTGATTACTACTTTAAAGCAATAAAAATGTTTACATTCATTGTGACTCTCCCAGAAGGGGACATAGTAGAAAGTGCTTCTCAAAAATAGCAGCTTTTCAACCAGTGTTCTATAGCAAGGAATGTGGGAAATAATTCTCTAATAGAACAAGAGGAGATTTTTTTAAATGAAAAGCAAGTGTGTATATTAAAGAGCATGCATTTCTGCTTTTCTCAATAACTCAGATTTAAGTCATGATATCACAGAGTCCTGGGGCTGAAACGTGCACACCAATCTATTCAGGTGGCAGCAATCTTCAGTTAGGCTGAATAACATTAATCAATCAGCTAAGAAGCATTTACACAGCCTTTAGTTTCTCTCCAGGCACTAAGCATTAAAGATACACTGAAAACTTGGACATTATCTCTGCCTCAAATAGTTTATAATACAAAGATTAAATGACTAATTTTAGTTAATTGAATGACTAAAAGTATGAAAATGGTGCACTGCAAAAGCACAGGATACAAGAAAAACATAAAATGAGGTCCTAACGAGATGCTTTTCCAGAAGAAGAGTCATCTCAAACAGTACACTTGATATGCCTGTTAAAACATGCCAAGTAAAGAAATAAAGAACATCCTCAAACAGAAGGAGCTGCATTAGAGAAAACCCAGAGGGTGGAGAGATTGGAGCAGCCAACTAGTTGGGCTGAACCCAATAAATATGACTGAAGTACACAGAAGGAAAAATAAAGCAATGTGACACGTGAAATGGAGGTCCCCCGCCCCCCGTGGGATTGGCATGGGGCAGCTGCTATAGAGGGTATGGGCAGGAGGGTGCCATCATCTATTTTCAAGAAGCTCAGGAAGCAGCTATGAAAGCGCATATGAAGGTAAATGGAATAAACTAATATTTATAAGGTGAGTCTTGGGCTGAGAGCTTCAAATATATTATTAACCTAATTTCTTACAAAAATTCTTCAAGTTCAGACTCATTTTTAATTTAAAAAATGAGAGGACCCAAAAGATTACCAGGAATCTTTTCCCAAGATTATGTAGCTAATCTTGGGCCACAGAGCAGAACAATAGGCGTCACATTACCTGACCTCAAACTATACAACAGAGCAGCAATAATAAAGAAAACATGGTACTGAAATAAAAACAGACATGTGGTTCCATGAAACAAAACAGAGAATAAATGTCCCCAGACACACTCAGCTATTTGATCTTTGAGAAAGGAGCCAAAAGCATACGTTGGAGGAAAGAGAGCCTATTCCAGAAGCAGTGCTGGGAAAACTGAGTCACTGCTTGCAGAAGGCTGGAAGTGGGCCCATATCTCTGTGTACTAAATTACAATCAGAATGGATCAAAGATCTAAACATTGACACAGAGACATTGAACCTACTGGAAAATAAAATAGGGAAAATGCTTGAAATCACAAGTGTTAAAAGGATTTTTTAATTAGAACTGCAATCGCATAAGAAGTAACAACAAGAATCAACAAATGGAATTATATCAAATTAAAGGGCTTCTGTTCAGCAAAGGAATCAGTTAGTAGAGTGAAGATACAACCTACAGAATGGAAAAAAATTAGCCATATTTTTCTCAGAGGGCTAATATCTGAAACATATGAAAAGCTAAAAAATATTAGACCGCATAAGATAAAAGACCACTCATGAAACAAGCACATGAAATAGACACTACACAGAAGAAGTACAAACAGCCAGAAAAAACATGAAAACAATGTTCAGAATCTGTGGATATTAGAAAAATGCAAATTAAAACAACGCTAGGATTCCATCTTATACCAGAAAGAATGGCAATCATCAAGATATTGAAAAATAACAAATGCTGGAGGGGCTGTGTTTAAAAAAAAATCTCCTACATTGTTGGTGAGAATCTAAACTAGTACAATCACTATGGAAATCAGTATGAAGATTTCTTAAAGAACTAAAATTAGAAATTCCACACACCCACCTATTCCCTTTCGAAGTATCTTGCCTAAAGAGTTTAAGACATCATACTACAGTGATACCAATTTTTATTGCAGCACAACTCTTAATAGCTAAATCCTGAGAGCAGCCAGTATCCTGATCAACAGATGACTGGACAAAGAAGATGTGATGTCTATACATAATGTAACACTACTCAACAGGGCAAATTTGAGACATTCATAAGAAAATAGAAGCACTTGGAAATGTAACACTGACTGAACTTAACCAGACACACAAGCTTAAATATCCTACTGTATCTTTCATTTAAGGCAAATATAAACAAAGAGCGTAGTAAACAACAGGCAGAAGGAGAAAAGGAGATGATCTCTTGCAAAGAGGAAGGTGTCTAGAAGAGCAAGGAGGAGAGGTGAGGGCACGTGAAGGGGGAAATAAGCAAAGCAAAGATGTACTACATTCAAGAGCCTAATAACCTTGATGAATGTAAACATTATATGCCATAAAGACAAGCTAAGGTTAATAGTATTAACGGGAATGAAACGCATAAAAGAAAGCTAGAAGAGAAGGGAGGGCAGGAGGAGAAAAGGGAAGGAGATTTTGAAAAAGAATCAAGCTCTACTATGTACATGTACCCACTACCCAAAATGACTGTAAGCTCCATTACTGCAAACATGTGCTAATTTAAAAAAAAAAAACAAAGATTATATAGCTAGAGTAGATTGTGGCAGAGCCAGTGCAGGGTCCCAGACGAGCCTTCCAAGCTTGTGCTCTAGCGGACACATGCTGAGCTAAAGGTAAAAAGGCCAAACACCTGGCTGGGAACAGAAGGAAAGGAGAGGGGGGCCGAGAAAAGAGGGAGGAGACACTGGAGAAGGAAAACCCACGGAGGCTCTGTCTGGAGGAAAGGAAGCGCCTGTTCTCAGCCTTACGGGCTGAGATGTTCTGAAAGCAACAAAAGAGAAATGCCTGACTCTAGAAAAAACTTCTTTCTAGAAAAAAAAGTTGCTACAACGGAGCATCCTTTAAGGTCTGTGGAGGCAAGCCAGTAAAAATGGCTTTCATAATCAAGGGATGGAAAACAGTACTTCATGGGACAGGAACCCACCCCCAAAACACAGGGGTAGCTATTCTATTTGCAAAGTGGATTTCAAACCAAGACTAAGAGAGATGGCAAAGTTACTACATACTTCTCAAAGGAACACTTAAGAGAGGAAGAGATAACAGTCATATGTGTGTGTGTGTGTGTGTGTGTGTGTGTCTATATATATATATATATATATATATATACAATACCAGTGCACTCAACTATATAAAACTATTAATGGGCATGAAAAATCAAATAAGCACTAATAGAATTGTAATGGTCGTCATCAATATACCACTATCACAAATAGGTCAACAAGAAAAAATCAACAAAAAATACCAGAACTGAACCAAATCCTTCAACAAATTGACATAGTAGATGTCTACAGTGTTCTACCCCACAGCACCTGAATAAACATTCTACTCAGCCGCACAAGGACATTCTCCAAAATACACCACATACTACCTCATAGAAAATGCTTAAGTAAATGCAAAGTAACTAAAATTACCCCATATATTTTATCAGATCATAGTGCAGTGAATTGAAAATCAATGGCAAAAGAAACAAAAAAACTTCATAAAAAACACAGAAGTTGAATAACACCCTCCTAAGCAACCAATGGGTCACAGATGAAATGAAAGAATAAATTAGACAGTTTCTACAGTTAAATGATAGAGCCAATACAATATACTATAACTTATAAGACACAATGATACCAGTCCTATGAAGGAAATTTATAATGGTGAATGCCTACTCTAGAAAAACAGAGCAAGGTCAAACAAACAACCTAATGTTGAACCTCCACCTTCTAGAAAACTAAGAATAAGCCAAAGCCAAAGCTGGCATGAGGTCAAAAATTGTAAAGATCGAAGCAGAAATTAATGCTGGCAGGGGTGTGCAAATAAAGAATCCTTCTCCACTGTTGGTAGTTGTGTAGACTGGTATAAGCACTGGGGAAACCAGTGTGGTGATTCCTGAGAAAACTAAAATTAGAGGTTCATTGACCCAGCCATCCCCTTTCTTGGTACCTTCCTGAAAGAATTAAAGGCATCATAACACAGTGACATACGCACACTCATGTTTATAGCAGCAGAGTTTGTAATAGCTAAGCCTTGGAAACAACCCAAATGCCCATCAACAAAGGAACAGATGAAGACATGATATTTTTATATAATGCAACACTACTCTGCCATAAAGAAGGATAAACTTGAGGCATTTATAGCAAATTGATGTATTTTGAGACCATAGTCAGTGAAATAAACTGGACACACCTGCTTAAATATCATCTTGTTTCTCTGGTGTGAGAAACACAGTGTAAATAAGAATCAAAATGTATAATAGATATTGTGAAATGGGAAGGAAATGTTCAAATGGAAAGGGGAAAAGGGAAGGCCAGAGCGAAAAAAGGAAGGGAAAAGAAAAAAAAGAATAGAAGGAAATAGATGGAAACAGCTTTCGTAAATAAGGAAGGGAAAAGGAGTTGAAGGGAGAGGAGGTGACTGGGGAAGAAGAAGAAACAAGATATATTATACACAGGTACAAATTCCCTATGATGAATGTGATCATTGGTATATCTAAAATATACCAATGAAATTAACCAAAACTGGCTTCCATTATCATGATGTAATCCCAGTGTTCACTGAGGCTTTTTTGGTTTTTTTGCTCTTAAAGATTAGACAAACTGGACAACATCCTTGCAACACATTGCCTCTAGCTTCAGACTAGGTAATCTATATCATTCAGAGGCTTGAGTCCTTCAAGCATCCCCACATTTCAAGCACTGTGTCAGCAGGGGTGCTTCTATCTAGCCTGTTTCAATCAGAGTGCCAAATTCAGCCCTTGGCCATTGTTCTCTCTCACCTATACACACACTTCACTTACACAGACCATTTTATAGACTTGTCCGATTATACCAAATATCTGGAGGTTGCCGGAATGGGCTCTGCTAGGCATCACTTACCCTCCCCCATCTCCCTAGCTCTGACTGCTCTCGCTTCTCCATTCCCCTCTGTGTACTTGTATTCCCTTTTACTCCGTGAGGCATAAAAAGAAAATCTGTCATCTTCCAGGAATAATATGCTATACTTGAAGCTTTAGTTTTCAACCCCAGAAGATAATCAGATCCACACAAATACAGCACTATCAGTGATAAAAGATTTTCTCTTAATTTCTTAATCATTATTGTAACAATAAAATGATAACAATATTATTTGTTGAACATGTGTCTTGTATCAAGTGCTATACCAAGTACTTTATGAACACTGTTTTGTTTAGTTCTCACAAAAGCCCTGTGGCAAAAGTATTATTATATCTCTGTAGAATCTATGAGAAAAATTTGTGTCAAAAGGACTATGTCAAAATTCTGTGTTAAAGGACTTGGCCAAGGACACAAAGTGAAGAGGTAGTGAAGTCTGCATTTTACTGTAGGATGTACTGGTGATGTTTTCTCTGTCAGATGTACAGCTTCTCAGTCTTAGGAGTCAACCAAATGGTGAGGGAACAGATAAGTGAAAGAAGGAGGTATTAATATTCTACTGGAGTGGTGGAATAGCTGAATTTCTAAGCAGGACAAGCAGTATTCCAAAAATCTTTTGTTTGAGGTCTTAGATAGAGACAATTGATCTCCTGTGTAACAGTTTGCTAAATTGCATGTCAGCCAGTCGAAATGTACAGTTTGATAGTTTGATGAGTCCACAGAAAAGGGGACCAAGGAGGAGAGAAGAAGAAAAAAAATTAAAAAAGCACAAAATTTAATTAAGGAAAATATTAGCTCAATTAAGACTAAAATGGTGGTATAAAACATTAAAGTAAAACATGTATTAGTGTGACATTTGCATTTATATAAAGTATGAATCACAAAGAAATAATATATGCAGCTAAATTTCAGTTAACTTCCTTTTAAAAGTCTTGTTACCATGGCAATGGCAAGAATGAGTTTTCACAGGATGTAAGATATGGATTTTTTGATTTCTTAAACGCAGTTTAAATAAAAACTACCAATAGCATGACCTCCTTTCATTTCTCTTATATGACCAAGGCGCACTGAAAATAAGAATCACCTAGACATCTATTCCAAAAATTATACAGAAGAAAAAATACTACAAGATGAACTGCATTTGCCTGTTGGATTTATTTTTTCTTCTCTTTTAGCCTCTGGTATATTTTTAATAGGTTCATTCAGTCACCTAGAAAAACATTCTAATTGTGAGAGAGAGAAAGGAGACTAATATCTTCTTGGAATTCTCTATAATCCTACCTCTACTGGTTCATTTAGGGAAGTTTTTAATACCAGCTACTCTCATTATTGAGATTAGTTAAAATTCCACTATAAAGGCTATCTTTGACACCAGTAGCTAAATGGTTTGCTTCTTGAATTCCAGATCTAAGAAAAGTTGCGTTAGTCTCTAATGAGTAATAGGGGATTGAGGTTTCTAGGCTACAAAAATCCTGTTGTGGTGAAAAAGGCAGAAACCTAACTCTGAAATCAATACTGTATTACTCTCTCCACAGGCAAGAGCTGCTGGGTCAGGGGATTCATGAAAAATTCATAGCAGAGGTGGCCAAGTCATCCATAAGATAGAGAAAATGATGCTATATCTAAAGATCCCAGATCCCCTGAGCAATCAAAAGCACTTTATAGATTTCACTGTGGGTAGGTGCTGGTGTGTTTCATCTGGGTGTCTTAATGATGCTGCAATCTTATTTTTGACAGTCAATGAGGATATTTTGATCTATATTTACGGGGTCATATTTATGTTGGTCCTTAGCCTCTTGACAGTGCTTGGATGATAATAGTACAGCAATATGGCCTGAAGCTGCCTCAGTCTTGGAGGCTCCCCTTGACTGGACCAGCTTAGGTTCTGTCTTTTTCTCTCCTGCTTAGAAGAACAAATCCTTGCAAATCAAATTATTTACAAATTAGTTTAATTCTCAAAACAATCCTTCAAATTATTATCATTCCCATTTTATGTATCATGAAATAAAGTTCAGTAAAGTTACATATCTGAGACCATATAAAGAACATGAATCAAGATTCTGACCCAGGTATTTCTGAATCTAAAAACCCTGCGAATGTGCTGGACCCAAGGGTTTTAAATTATGTTCTATATTTCTTTTAAGAGATTGACAATACCTGATCAATCCACTACATTCCTGGAATTATAGCAGAAAAGGCAATGTAGGGCAATGATCTCTGGTCCTTCCTACCATTTTACAGTCTCGCACATTCATCTCTGTTTCACCTACCATTTATATGTTAAACACAATATCTTTTAGCCTAAATTCCTACTTCCATTCTTTCTTTCTTTCATTCTTTCTTGGGTCCTTTTGAGGCAGAATTTCACTATGCACTTCAGGTTGGCCTTGAACTCACTTTGTAGCCCAGACTGTAGCCTTGAACTCACAGCAATCCTCCTGCCTCAGCCTGCTGAGTACTAGGACTACAGATGTGTGCCACCCATGCCTGGCTCCTTACTTCTACTTTAAAATTTGGTTCAAAAGATATTTTCTCTATGGTACACTGTACTAAAAAATAAAGATTATTATGAACTTTCCCTAATAATATGTCAACAGTTCCCATCCCCCTAACAAACATTATGCCCTTGAGAAAGGATAAAGAACTATGTTTCTGCCCTCTGGTCTGCCCTGACTTTTCCTAGACAATATGATACCAGGAATAAGATTTATTTTGATTAACTTACTCATTTATCTCTCAAAAGGCTGCAGTTTAGGATAAACCCAGAACACTTCAGCATCAGTTCAACGCTCCATATTTCACTATACTTTTACTTTATATTTTCTTCTACCTTATTAAATGATTCACTTGTTCTGGGCAGGACATGACATAGCTCTTGTAACAGTGTATGTTCATCAACATTCCTTTATATGTACCCTTCTCTTCACCAGGAATTTTCTGCACTAGGACTTCTGAATATCCTTTAAAGCTTTGCTGGAGCCTCACCTGTTCTAGGAGGCATTTTCTGGCTTTTCTAGCTCAGGTAATCACTTCTCCAAGTCTACTACCCTACTCCTCTTTTTCAGAATTTACTTACACTCAGCCTTAAATACAGTCTACTTTTCAATATGGCTTTAATCCATAGCAAGACTATGATCTCCTTAAGGTCAAAATCAGCTGGATTTCACTAATCCTTAAGGATATAGAAATGCCAGGCACTGTGTGAACCCTGATCACATTCAGATCGAATTGGTTCTACTTCTCCAGCCTACATATTTCTCCTTTCCATGGCACTTGAAAAATTTAGCATGATTGTTTATTGCTTTTGATTTGTATTTTGAACAAAAGAAAAATTTAACCAGACCTCCATAAAAGTCTTTTTTTTTCCTCATTTTTTTTAATTTTAAAGACAAAAGAATGGAGACATACGAACCAGAACAAGCCATAAGCAATATCGAAAATACAAAATTATACAGAATATAGCAGGGAATTAGCACTGGATGCTGTATTACATAACGTCATCTTCACACTAGTTAACACACAAACATTAAAGGAAATACCAAACTATAGAGAAGACAGTAGGGAATCAGCACTGGATGCTGCATAACATAAAGTTATCTTCACTTCTGTTAATACAAAAACCATTGAGGAAATACAAATTATAGAGAAAATAGAAGGGAATTAACTCTGGATGCTGTCCTACATAATGTTACCTTCACATATTACTCAGTTACACAGATGATGGCCCATTTGATCATTCAATTTTCTCTTCCCTCATCTCCATTGCCCTACCACTCAATCAGTCATCTTCCCTGTGATAATAACTGTACTCCTGGGTTTATCTATACCCCTGGACTCTCGCCTTGGGAAGAGATATAGCTGCCTCAGACAATACTATAACATACAGGGGTGTATACAAACTGCCATGGTCGGAGGTAGAAAAGCACCTATGCTCACAGCGGACCACCCGGCTCCACTCCGTCGCCATGCTATGGGTGGGGGCGGGTCCAGTCGGTGGGGCACCCTCAGCGAGGCTCTCAGCGGAGCAGCCACGGGGCCCACAGAGGAGCAGCCATGGGCACGCGCCCCCGTTGGGGTACCCTCAGTGACCCGTTCGGCTCTGTCCTCCCTTTCTTCTCCTCCTCCCTCCTCCTGATTTCCAGTATTACTGTTCCCCACCCCTTGAAGCTGGGCACTAGACAAACTTACAATGCTTGGTATAAGGGCTTGAAATCTCCCCAGCCCGTTCTCACTGTGTTAGTTCAGGGTTATGAACTGAGTTTAAAGATTAGTTCTAGAATAGATTTGGAGAATTTTCTCGGGTCTACTCTATAGGGTATGTTGTTGCTTTTCAGACTCCTGGTCTGCTGCTTTTCATCTAATTTGTTGCTATGGGTTCATGCAAGGTTCATATGTGCAAGCTGTAAGGAGACCCTCTTGGTGCTCACATTAATAGTTTGGGGTGAGTCCTGAAGACCGTGGATTCGTCCATTGTTGCCAGGAACAGGCGGTGCTTGCTCAAGCCGCCAAGACTCAAGGTGCTCCCAGAGAGAGTTCAGGGTGGGAGCTGAGTCCCGGCAACCCAGCTCGTGCTTCCTGCCTGATGTTGGAGTGAGAAGGGCATGGAGCCACGCAATCCATCTCCATCTGCATCTCCCTCCAGTTGTGGTGATGGAGCCCCCATCCGCTCCTCAGCTGGATCCCTGGGAGCCACCGCGGCTCACTGCTGAGGTTCCCTGCTGCTCTCCGCCAGTAGCGGCTCACCCAGCTGAGATGCAGGGGGCCACCGCCTCGAGGCAGGTGCAGAGCCGGGCGTGGTGGGCTGTGTACTAGTTGCATTGATTCTCTCCAGGCACTGATTAGGAAGGTTGCCACAGGGTGGGGACTCTGCCCCAGTGGCTGTCGTAGCTTCTCATCCTCACACTGGGTTCGACAACTGCTCCCGACCGCCACTGCCTCCTTTCCTGGCTGCACCCTCCTCTCTCCAGCCCTGGACCAGCTCTTGGAACTCTGCTCTCCCCTGGCCAAGTTGGGAGACTTCCGTGAGCGTGGGCCTCCAAAGCTGAAGCTGCGAATGCCGAAACAGGCCATGGGTGTGCTTGGAGCGGTGACTTCCTCCTTCTCTCCCCCCAACTGCCCCAGGGGGATCTCCGATCCTTTCCTCCAGCAGAGGTTTTGCTTAGTCGTTCCGAGGGCTTCGGTTCCCATTTCAGATCCTTCCTGAGTTCAGCATACCCACCTCTTTCCCTTATGTCCTTCACATGTTGCTATATTCCTATATTCCTTTGTCTGAGTGGCATTCCTCCAGGAGGTTCTCTCTCTGCTGCCTACCTGGTCACCATCTTGAAGTCCTCTCGTAAAATTTATTTAGTTATTTATTACTTTCTAGTGAATTTATCACTACATTTCTAAAGTTCTGATATGGCCAACAGACCATAGAAAGATATCACTTTAGGCTCCTGCTTGAAACCAACAGCTACAGAAAACTGCTGGCCTTGATTCAGGGCTACCATAAAAGTCTTTTAGGAAAACGTTAGACACTGTGGTTGAATTACATGGGGAAAGTGAGACTTTCTTCCAATGTTTTGAAAACATCTGGGTTAGATTTATTCATGTGTCAAATACCTTTCATGTGTCAGGCTAAGTGTTAGTGGGGCAGATAAAAATGACTTGCCTCCCAGGGGTTCACAGCCTATGGGAAATTATCAAAAGAGACACTGAATGGGCTCTTAAAAGAGTAGTAGCAGTTCCTGGGCAAAGAAAGAAAAGAAGAAGAATCAACATGAATAAAGATCTGGGGCTTGGGAGTATATTATTCATTCCACTGCACTGTCCATATCTGTTAAAAACACAAATTTATTTTTTAATCCCCTTTCACTATATATTTTCCAATCCTATTCTAACTTTTTAATTTTATTTAGTAAAATAATTACAAGTTAACTGGCATCAGAAATCCCCTATCTATGTAAAGCCTTCTCGCATAGAATGTTCTTTGTAAATGGGACCCAGAGAGCATTGAGAAGTTGTTAGGCAAGTCTTAATCTGCATGCGAGGAAGACTGTATTGTTACTTGATCCACCCAGCCTTATCTTGTTGTGGTATATGGAGAAACTTAATCCTACCAATTGCCTTAAAATACTTAGTCACAGGCACCACCGAGGCAGAAGATATTGTAGATCATAAAGAGAGCCAAGCAGAGAGAACAAAAGAGATTTTCCACCCTGGGCACATCTAAGATGCTGTGCCTTTTGACATGTTTGGCAATGGCCTAACCAAACTCCAAATATAATAACTATTTTGTTCATCACTTAATGCATCTACTGACTTGAGCACAAACTCAAAAAATAGGACTCTTCTGTGCCCCTACTACTGATAATAATATTACTAATGGCACCAAAAATGACTGTTTAAAATCTGCATATGATATATATTTTAACATACTATCATATCTAATTATAACAAGAACTCTGCGATGCAGATGTCCTCACTTCTTTATCCTGCCCCCACTATTTTTATCACCATCATTTTATAAATAAGGAATTTGAACTTTAAAAAACATTTTAACTTGTCTAATGTCACACAGTTGGTGTAGGGTAAGCCCTAGATTCAAACCTAGGCAAGGAGCACACTGACACTATTGTCACTTCTGGGTTGTTATGTTCCTGTGTTGCCTAATGTTGGCAAATATCTAAATATAAATACAGGGCTATCCATGCAAAGACAATAGCCAAGCATATGACTAAAGGAGAAACAAAGGCCACTTATAAAGACTGTAATTCAAAACCAGATTCAGAGAAGTATATGCTGGCTTCCTGTATTTCAATTATAATAATTTTTAAGTTTTTATCATGTGGTCTTTGGAGAAACCATTCAACAAGATAAAAATCATCAAAATTAATGAAGAGGGATGAGAGATTAAGAAAAATAACAACCACATCATCTGGTTAAAAAAAGAGACAGAGATTGATTCTCAATCACTTAATATGAATGGAGAAAGTGCGAATAAATGGTAAAATATTCAAGATTGAAAAAAAGTCTTGTGATATAACAGAAAAAGGAAGGGAATTAAAATCTGGTTACCTGAGATTAAATCATATTTTATCACAATTTAGCTGTGTGATCTTTGACAAGTAGTTCAGTTTCTGTGAGCCTCAGTTTAAAAAATAAGAGAAATTATATATTTTTACTTTGTCTTTAGTTCATTTTCCTCATCACTGGGACAAAATATCAGACATCTGCAGTTTAAAGGAGGAGAGATTCATTTTGGCTCACAGTTCGGAAGTTTGGTCAGAGTGTGGCAGGCTTAGACAGCAAGACAGAGGGTTTAGGCAGAGTAACGCCACTCCCATTATAATGAACATGAAGCAGAGAGAGCAAAGTAACCAGCCAGGGAGGAAGATATGCCCTTCCAGGTCATGTCCCAGGGACCTGCCTCACCTTCCAACAGCAAGTCAGCTATACTGCTCCATGATTTAATCACCTGCCAACAGCCCTGCCTATGAGAGCAAGAGGATCTTAGGGGACATCTACATATAAACCATAATTGTATAGTTGTGATGATGATTATAAAGAGCAAGGGTAATTTTTTTTCAATTTCTCATTCCGTTACACACTACACTAAGAAATTCACAGTATATTCAGAAAGACAAGACATTTAGAGTGAAATGACAAACTAGAAAACAAACTCAAAGCAACATGCAGATAAATACATGGCAGTAAAAAAACAAGAAAAAAGGAAAAGAAAAACAGGGCAAAGTTGGTAGAGAAGGAAAGATAAAAAACCTAACATTTATTAATAACCTACACAGCGGCAGGGCCATTCAAAAATATAATCATACTTAACCACTATAGCAACTTTGTAGGGAGGGTATTTTCTCTATTTTACAAAGTAAACTAATGTCAAACATATGAAGAAATCTCCTCAAATTTACACACATGGAATATGGGAGTTTCACTGAGATGCAGAAGTTTTAGATTCCAAAACCTATATTTCAGAGGAGGTAACACTTGAGCTGAGTCCTAAAGAGCAGGATTGGCACAATGTTGTGTAGAAAACAAAGCCAAATCAAAGTGCTAAACTCTGAACAGTTGTGTCCCTTCAAAATTTGTGTGTTGAAATCTAATCCTCAGTGTGATAATATTAAGAGATGGGACAGCCCTCATGAATGGAATCAATGCCCCATAAAGGAGGTCTGAGGGAGTCCTTTTGCTATGTGAGAATACAGGAACATTAGGAATGGGCCCACACTTGCATTAAATCTGCCAGTGTTTTGACCTTCAATCCCTAGCCTCCAGAACTTCATGCAATAAATTTGTATTATTTATGATTTACCTATTCTAAAGTGTTTTGCTGGAGCAGCAGGAAAGCAATAAATATAAAGCCAAATGACACACACAAAATCTAACATATTCAGATTCTGGCGGGAAGTAGATGGCAGTCTCATTATAAGCAAGTAGAATTTAACAAAAGTACTATTTACAAGAGTGTGGACAGAGGTGGAAAACTAACCAAGGATAATGAAGTACCTCAGCTCTAGCAATGGTGGAAAAGAGCATCTCTTCTTTAGAGGCTGAGGCTTACCTAAGGCTGTTTAAGCATGAAGGGGATGGAGATGGGATAGTTACCAAAAACCAAAGAATATAAAGATAGCTTTAAGACAAAGAAGAATGAAAGCCCAGGTATGTTCTCTTCTCATTTTATGATCTTCTTCCAGGGACCTTCATTCACAATTGTAAGCCAGAGTCTAAGGGAGTCTGCTGATTCTGTCCATAAAAGTTAGCCTCCTCCTAGAGCGCAAATCAAAGTAGAAAACGAGTGGAGAGTGGGTCTAAAGTGGTAAATGGAAAATGTTCAAAATATTGTCAATGACCCAGTTGTTCTTAGGGATCAACCATATTGATAAAGTACATTCTTGCTATAGCTAAGTACAGAAATGAATAGTTTATACTGAGGTCATTGACTCTGGAGAAGAAGTTGATGTAGGATTGCAAGAGAAACTATGGCTCACATTTAAAAGCTAGAATTCAATCTTATTTTTGTCTTAATTTCCCAGAAAATACTTTTTTAAAAATGCAATATTCTGCACCTTCTCAATTTGCTGAAAGTAGTGATCATTTTACTTGTTAATGTCCATTATATTTTCAAACTAATGTTTGTAACTACATGGGGAAGTACGTCATAAATATGTTTCACAAAGTTTAAGTGCTATGTAAAATTGGATTAGTCAAAAAACTTATTTCAATCTTCTAAACTCCTCTTGAAAACGTCAAAATCTCAGATAAGAGTGTCACTGTATTCTTTGCCTGTCTGTGAATTACAGATGAAGATCTGACACGTTCACTTAACATTTGGTGTATGGTTGCTTGAAAGGCTGTATGCAAGTTAATAATGAGAAATACACATGAAAGACATACTCACCTTAGGAAGTCAGTAAACTTTTTTTTTCTCTTTTTTTTTTGGTCTTGGTCCTATAAGTAAATTACCCAGTGGGATAGAAAAAGAACTGTTTTATTTCTACTATTATTGTCATTATATTTACTATTTGAAGAAAATCATATCATATGGTAACCAGCAATAAAGTGAAAAATATTAATATGAGAATCACAACATATAAGAAATGGAAAATACTGTCATGTCTTGCTTTCTTTGTTCAAAATGTTCTTTTTTCTATGTAGAACACATTTCTTTGCTCTGACCTTCACTAATTCTCATTCACGTTGAAAAGGATTGTACTGAAATATATCAGACATATAGAAAAGTACACAAATTACAAAAGTGTATCTTAATATTTTTAACAGTCTGCTTCATTTATACTCATAGCAAGAATATCTTTAAAAAACAGACTACAACTAGCAAATCCAAAACATCTTTCTAGACATTATCCATTTGCCAGAATGTCTTCCATCCTGAATATAGATTAGTATTGTTTGAGTCAGCTTTCTCATTACTGGACACAATACCAATACTCAAAACTTTAAAAGAGGAGAGGTTTCACTTGGTTTATGTTTTCAGGGATTCAGTTTATAGCATGCAGGCTCCAAGGCAGAGTCACGGCAGAAGGGTGTGGTAGGGCAGGTTACTTAGTTCAGGGAGGAAGGAAAACAGTACAAGACAGTAAGGGGCAGGGTACTAGAAAACTTAAGGCCACACCTCCATGACCCCTCAGATGCACATAGTAACATGCTTCACCAATCCCCCAGGTGAATCCCAAAGTGAATCAACCTGAAACACCACTCTTTCACATTTTAACTTTTGTCAATTCCATACTAATCTCTTTTAACCATACTTAATCTGAAAATAAAAACAAAAGCAAGTTCATACTTCAACCTAATACAATATAACTATCCTACATATAACTGAAACACAGTAATCATTTTCTCAAAATCTCAACAATTCTATCATCTATCAAAAGCCCAAGTCGAATTCTCTCTTGAGACTTAGAGCAAACTCTTAGCATTGAATCACCTTGCATAATCCCAAGTACA
Organism: Dinomys branickii; assembly: GCA_004027595.1. Classification (NCBI taxonomy): domain Eukaryota; kingdom Metazoa; phylum Chordata; class Mammalia; order Rodentia; family Dinomyidae; genus Dinomys; species Dinomys branickii. Next base: position 1,793 of record PVLD010027521.1, on the reverse strand, counting down.
ATGGCACAGAGTAAATAACTCCATTGCAAAAGGGAGTAATAGGGAAATAAAAAGAACTGGACCAAAGCTAGAGTGAAATATAATGGGGCAAACATTAGGTCCTGTAGTTCTACATCAGGCATCTGAGGCACATGGTAGCGAGATGTGAGTTTCAGGGGGCTTAGACAGCCCCACTTCATGACCTTGCTGGTTGCAGCCCACATTGCCTCTCTCTCAGGCTGGCTGCACTCACAGTCTGTGGTTTCCCTGGGCAGATATTCCACATTCATGGCGTCTTCAATTCACTGAGGACACCAATGCACATCTAGCCTCATTACAATAGCTTTATGCACTGCCCTCAGTGGCACCTTGCCTGGCTTTCCAGACCTTCCTTTAAAGTTGGAATAGAAAATCTTTGACTTCACAACACATGTATTCTGCAACCCAGTAAAAGCAGAGTCGCATGGACAATGCCAAGGTCTGCTGTCAGTGAAAGCAGTAGCCACTCCCCCTAGGACCATGCCTGCAGCAACCTCTTAAGTGTCTGAATGGCTAAACATGGTGAAATTAATCCCAGGAAATAAATTCCCTAGGAGTCCTTTCTCCATTAGGAGTTCCAGGGATTCTCTTCTCAAGCGAAGGGCTAAAATTTTGCACCTATGAGCCTCTCCTGGGTGAGATCTTGCTAATCATTAAGTTAGACTCAAAACATCTTTCTTCTTGTCCTTGAGAAAAGCAATTGGTTTCTTTTTAATGGCGCTAATTTCTTTAGTAGCCATACTTCCATTGCCTCTGGTTCTATACATGCTTCCATCTGGACCAAAACTTAGTGTTTAAAATTTTTATGTTCTTCCTTTTGCCCCCAATTCTCACTATGTCTGGCTAAAAACAGTAGTGTCCATGTCATAGCCTAAATAAGGGGCTGTTTTGAAATTTCTTCTGCCAGATGAATCAGGCCACTGACATTAATCTCAGTCTCCTGAAAACTCTCCGAGATGGGTAAAATGTAGACAAATTTTCTGCCAGAGTGCAACATACATGACTTCTAGTCTCATCCCAGTGGAATCTTTGTTCGCAGCTGAAACCTCCCGATCCTGGCCTTTACTGTCTCCATTCCTATCAGCAGTCCAATTTTCTGAGCTCTGACCAAAGTCACCAGTCCAATCCGATGTATAGCATTAAAAGGCTTTTCTATCCCACTTCTCCAAGCCTCTCTAAATTCCCACAAGCCAGTTCCAAAGGCTTCTGAACCATATGGTCAGGTAGAGTCATAGCAATGACCTCACTTCTCTGGTACCAATTTTCTGCTTTAGATAGCTTTTCCATTGTTAGACCTTACACCCACAAATTAAAGGAGGAAAAATTTAATTTGGCTCAAGTTATAGAGGATTCAGTCCATGGCTAGTAGGCTCTGAAGCAGGAATATCAAGGAGGAAGGGTATAGCAGAGCAAACTTACTTAGCTCATGGAGGAAGTGGAAAAGTGCTGGAGAGAAAGAGTGCGGGAACAGAGACCCAACACCATATCACCATTACTTAATCAGACACACTTATAAACGTGCTCTATCGATTTCCCAGATGGATTCCAAAGCCAATCAAGTTGACACTCTAACCTTGCTGTTTTATCTTACCACTATATAAAGTAAAACAAATAAATACCTCAAGAAAAGCCACTCAAAATGTTTGCATGAACAGAATCATATGATATATAACCTTTTTTTAATTTTTGGTATAGTTCCTTTCAATATTATTTTGTGAGATCTTTCCATATTGTTCCAAGTAGTTATATTTCATTCATTCTCTTCTTTTTTTTTC
>PVLD010027520.1:0-20658 GCA_004027595.1 Dinomys branickii | reverse complement strand
ATTGTGTACACTAGCAAGAACATCATATCTGCTGATCTCTTCTGCCTCAAGATTGTGTAAGTTTAACTTGGGTAACTGGGTGATGGATGATAATGTAAACAAGTCATTGTTCTTTGAATGATATAAGGAACTTCCAATAAAGTCACATTATGCAGGCTAATGTGCTGTTCTGGCTCTGCATCCCCTGTGTCCCGGAGTGATTGAGACCCTTACCCAGGGCCCCCGTCGCACTAGACGACGACAAACTATCAGAGAAGTTGTGTTCATATACTGGAATGCAAGCTTACTCAAGCTTATGCCAAAGCACACACTTTTGGATTTCATTCACCACATGTACATTTTAAAATAATCTCCATATATAAGATATTTCTCTAGATAACATTAGTTGTTCTATATCCAAAATTGAAATTATAACTATTCTGATATTCACTTACATAAAAGAGGAATACTGTAATATGACAAGTTATATACATTGCATTATTGATCAAAGATATAATTTGTGAAAAAAAAGCCTAGCGTGGAAGGAGGAACTTCTGTAGTTTATTTCTTCTATGTATTTTTTTTAATGTATGACTAACAAAAATGCATGAATTCTTTTAAATAAAATTTACTTTCTAATGCTGAAAACTGAAAGATGTATATATAAAAGTGCCATAGGTAACAAAAGAGTAGAGGAATTAATCTTCATGGAACGAGAAATTTGGGAAATCCTGAGAAGTATATTTGTTTTGTGCCCAAGACTTATTAAATAATTGTATACTAAATTATTCATCCATAATTAATACTAAAAGTAGCTAACGTTTATTGAATACATTTTTCTTTTCCAGCCACTGTGCTAACACGCTAATGTAGACTCTTGCAATTATAACTACATCCTCACTATAAGGAGTGCTTTTATGAACATCTTTGTAGATGAAGACAGAAGAGCTTGAGGGTTTAAATAAATTTCCTAATGCCACAGTCATTAGAGAATTATTCAACACAGGGAATAATCTTTTCCATAGTTTGCCTTTCCTTGGTAGAAGTCCAGAAGAGCCACACGCCTCTATACATTACTCACAGTGACCTAATTACTAGGTGACTCTGACACCACTTCGGGTGTACCTGTGTGGGGATAAGAAGTGGTTTCTGGAACAGCAGCAATGGCATGACCCGACATTACCTCAGAAACAAAGGTTCTCAGGATATCACACCAGAGTAACAGAAGCAAAAGTTCGGATCGTTGGTTGAAGAGCTCTAACAAGAATCTGATGCATATCCAAATTTGAGAACCACTGGTAAGGTGAGTGGTCTCTATTCCTGAGGTCTTTCATTTGTTTTTCTGATTATCCGTGCACTGTGTAAGAGCCTTGAATTATGAAATTAGATATTTTACTTCCTAAGCAGAAAACTCCATTCCTTTTTATTATACTGACATCATTCTCGTGTTATCTGGTGTTGATAAGTAAACTATTTTGTTTCGTGTATATATGTTTTCATTCTAAGGAAAGGAGATGTTAAGTATGAATTTTCTGGTAAGTTTAAATACTCACTCCCCTTTCCTTTTCCTGTGATACTCATTCTGTACCATTTCTCTGGTGAGCTTCACACCTAGCCTTACTTATATAGTATATTGTTTTCCAATTTCTCTAAACAAAATTTATGACTCAGAGCATACTATCAACTTCTAAACAGCTCAAATCAACATCTAATACACAAGGATTGCTGTTTTCATAGTTAGGAGAACATTTGAAATCTACACTGTAAAGCTATTTTCTGTACCCTCATACATTCTTATGGGCTAAAATGGCGCTCCATTAAGACATTCTTGATCCTTAACTATTTAGAATATTTGCATTTTAGAAAAAACATTCAAGGTCTTATTCTTTAATCTCACAGGAAATAATTTTCTCTTTAAAATATGCTTATTTTGATAGTCATTTGAAATAAAGAGCATTAAAAATTATTCTACATTACAGGTATGTATTTTCCCATACTCTCATGCTAATTTTTTGTCTTTTGCTTCTTCCCTTTCTGTTTTTCTGTGTTTAAAAATTTATCAAGGAAATGTAATAAAGGTGGTGCTTCTAGGTTGTCTCGTAAATGTATTTTGTCGGCGTATAGTGCAGTATTTCCTTTGCCTCCGAAGCGTATGAGTAGGTTTGCAGTGGGTGTCAACACAATTATTGGGTCAAATTTATATTTAGATTTGTCAGCATTTTTGCTCTACGTGGGTTTACAAGGCTCATATTCATCTTAGTGATACTTTAAAACTGTGTAAAGCAAACAAAAGACTATATAAAGAGTGCTGCTTGTCTTCGAAGTTTTAAAAATGTTTATTAGAATTGGGTATAGCATTGCTAGTAGGAAATCTTTACTCCCTGACTAAAACATAGATATTAGTCATTGGTAGCCTTGGCTTTGAATGCTAGAAAACCCATTCTCAGACCAGTCTCCATACTCCAAATAATTCATTTATCATTTTTTAAAAGATAGCCATCTCTTTTATCAATGTTATTGATTGTTTAGATGAAATATGCAAAATGTTCTTGTTATAATTTGTACAAAAGGAATCTGCCATATACAACAAGTGAAACGAAACTACAGAAGGTGAGACTAATGCCACATCAGGAGGACAGCCTGGACATGAATGTAAACGTTTTCACCTTTTCTGTTTTACAGAGAATAAAAACAATAGCAAAGTGACAACAACACAGACAAAAACATTTCCTACTATGTTGTTTAGTAAAAGTTTTCATCTCGATATGACAGCGTATTCAAATTAAGTGTTGACTGTGTAAGAATGAAAACACGTGCTGAAGTACATTTTTAGTGATCAGACTGTGATATACTTCCTGACGTTTATAATTACTCTCCTATCAAATACCTCCTTTCTTTAATACTCCCAGACACCTGCAGACTTTGATAAAAGCTAATGGACTTCATAACACATATTACATGTATGCAAGAACCAAATGTACAAAAAGAATGGACCTTCCAGACCTTGAAATATCATAACCTGGAGTAACTTAGTATTTTGTTCGTTTGTTTCTTTCTAAACCAAACAATGCTAAGTTGAGCTTAGAATTTTTCTTGATGCTGAAGATTTGTGGATTATAAACTTGTGCTAGGTAAAGGAGTTTATGTTAACAAAACAATATGTTGCTGAGAATATTTGTACTACCATAGCTAAAAGTGTAGTTGAGGAAGCAATATATTAAGGACATACATTTTTCAATGTCTACGTTTAAGATTAATGTAATCAGACAGTGACATTTAATATTTTCATTGATATCTTTATCACAACTTATTGTAAAAAAGAAAAAATATAATATTGTTTCTATCAACATTAGCTTTTATTCCTGTAATATTGTTTCTTGTGGTTTATAAAGCTAACTGAATGCTTTATAGAGGAACTCAAAATGTAATCACCATTGTCTGCAAAATGCTACAGTTTTGCTGATGCTTGTCTGCTTTGTTTATAGAATGTTGTTTTATTATATTTAGTGGCTATCTATATTCTATATATATAATAAATATATATTTAAATTACTTGGGGGTAAATTGAAAAACTTTAGCTGATACCAAAATTTGTGCAATTTACCTCATAAAATTAATAATGTAAATTTGCTTTGCTTTTCAGAGTTACCCAGAACATCATTATGACTAATGCATTGTTTGATCAAGGAAAACATTGTTCACTATTTTAAATGGATGAAATATAAACCTAGATAACTTTAATATTTGCCATAATGTGATTTTCAATCTAACTAGGATTATGAGATTAGACAAATGGGCACAGTCCCACAGCCAATCACCACTGTGGACGTCACCCTTCTATGACGTTGTGCAACAGGCACCAAGGACGTGGAAGACTTTCCGGTTTCTTCTCGCTCTTTACTCATTTGCTTTCCTTGAGTTCTTTCTACATTTTGGCAAATTCTAAGAAATGATCAATTCTTTGAAGAAATAGGTCTCTGTAGATGAAAGGGGTTAATATCACAGCCAAGCCTAGAAAATTGTACAATTAATAAAATTATTTTTTAAATTCTTGATGATTAGCAATGACTCACATCAGGCACAAGAGACAAGAATAAACTGTTGGAACTTTTGTATGAGAAAAGCATCATTAAACATGGGTGGTCATCTATTGACAAGGTCTGTAATACGTTGAAGCATCAGATTCATTTATGTAAACTGGATTAATTTGTGTTAAAGCATCTCATATTTATAGTTATTCCCTTTTTAAAAGTCTTATTTTTATTCATATTGGGCAACTAAATATCTTTCACAAGGTACTCAAAAAATAAAATATAACTTATGATTCTCCAGTACAATTGCGCTTCTCATTCGGCTGTGCCTTTGCAGTTGACTTCATGATAATGATGAAGTGGTAGAGTTGGAACAAATATTAGAAAGTTGGGCTGGCATCACATAATTAATTTTACCTTGTTTTTAGTCTCAGGGCCTAAATATACTGAAAAATCTAAACTTACATTTATTTGATTGCTGTATATTTTAAAAATTATCTGTGTATTTATTTGCTAGTACCTAATATGTGGTACTATGTCATAACTATAAATTTAATCTTCTATCTTGTTAGTAGATTATGGTATCAATGCCCTGATTCATAGATTTATATGACTACCAAATGTCACTCAACAAACCACATAGGAAAGAAGGCAGACATCCTAGGTTAGTGAGAGCCATGAGTACTTTAACATTTTATCCTGAATTCAGAAAGGAATTCTATTGCTGGAATGTGTAAAGTGTATGGACTGAGAATTTACAGCTGTCATATACTGCTTTTAGATAGATTTACAGACTAGGTATAACTAAACATACAATTCAATGAAAGCAAGATTTAGCAAAAATGTATTAAAAGCATGTAAGAACTTAAACTTTTAAAAGCAGAGACATCAGAGTCTTGATTATTTAAATATAATGTTTCAGTAGTATTAAAAATAGATGTAGTGACTGGGATAAATGGCCTGGTCATATAAGGCTTTCTAGTCACATAAGACGTTTGGATTTTGCTTTGTTTAAAATATTGGCCACCGTAAGAGGGAAAATAATGACTTTAAATTTAATATTGTCTTTATATCTACACAGTACTTGTGCTCCCAGACGGTACTGTTTTCTTATTAGCTCACTAACAGGTGAGTCAGAAGAAATATTCACCCATATCCACTGAGTCCAGAAATGCTGTTATTGAATGTGTGTTTTTTGCTCAGAGGCAGTTTGCCACTTTGTTATTTGAAAATCTAGTTGCAAAAGGGAATTGCCCTCGAACACATTGATTTTGACAATGTCTTATATTATACTTACTTCTTAAAATGCTTAACAAACTTTTGTACAAGTTAAGCTTCTCCTTTGTGAAGTTATTTGACAAAATAATGTGTTGTCTCCTATTAACACAAAGAAACATAACTTTAGAAAATCATAACTGAATGACTGAAACATCTTTGGGAAATTTTAGGGTATGGTTTTACATTAAAATATGCTACAGGGAATTTTTAAAGGATTGGCTTGAGGCCTCTCTCCCTTTTACAAGGTTTTTAATGCCTTGAATGCTTTAATAGAAAATTATAATATAATTGGGTTTTTTTGGCAGTACCAGGTATTGAACTCAGGACCTTGTGCTTGCCAGGCATGCACTTATTCCACTGAGCTATATCCCTAGCCCTGAAAATTATAGTATAAATAAAAATCTTTAATATTCATTGAACTCATCTGTTTTGATTTGTCTTTACTTATCAGGGTTTTGTTTCCCACCAGAAAATAAATATAACTAAAATTTAAGAGGTAAAATGTGTTGCTGAGAATATAAAAGGGTGAGTATGGTCCATAAGACTTGTCAACACTAGAATATGTTCTATTCATCCTCGAGGATGTCGTGGGATGATCAGCAGCAAAATAGATGCATTGTGAAAAGTAAAGCTAGCACAGTGACAAACAAGTCCATTGCTTTGCTTGAGAAGCCACAGTGAGAGAATATTGCGTAGAAAATTCTTAGGATGATACTGAAGGACTTGTGCTCTGTAGTTTCAAGTTTGTCTACATGCAAATCCTCTGCCTAGCACTTATCAGTTGGAATAAAATAATCCATGAAAGGAAAATTGATGAGATGACATGACTCCTTCCAGGTCTCACATGGACTAACATTTCCAAACAAGCACTATTACAATCTGATTAAATAGGGGAAAATCCTCATATGAGGAAAAGTTTTAACTCATGAAAAAATAACTCTAAACATATATTTTAGCTTTTTCTATTCTTACCCTCATTTTCAGTAGTATATATTTTTTCATCATTAAAATCCCACAAAGCTGTATATTCATAATTTCTCATAAAAATCTACCTGTTATTTTCCTGTTACTTATACTATGATTAAAAGAAAACCATGGACTTTTTTGATCTTCTTTACTGATCGATAACTTTGCCTCTCAGTAATTTTCAGCAGAGTCATTTGTTTATGTGGTTCTATCACATTTAGTGTCATTTTATTCTAAAGAACAGAGTGATCTATATTCCCATTTTCTTTATTACATAGTTTTCTTCTAACACTCTCTCTCTTGAGTTGTATTACTTTTCCACAGCTCTATTACTGATCGGTCTCAGGCTGCAAGGTACTATAAAATGTTCAGAGGTGAGAATTAGGCATTAAAATGCTTTTATGTTCATAATTTCCTAAACTTTCAATCTTATTTGATTTTAAAACCTATTTACAGTAGAGAAAAAGACTTCTGTGTGAGTTCATAGAAATTTTTTTCTTTTTTTTTCACTATTTGATCCCTAAAAGAGACTCACAGAAGGCTGCACGATTTTAGATATTGTGCAGCAAGTACCTCACAAGAAGTGAGACGAGGAAAACAAATGTGAGATAAGCCAAGAGAGAACACATCGACATAGCGCTCCATTTATGTGCTCTTTAGTTCATAATAAAATGCCTAACAAACCACTATTCCTCTAGTAACCTAGATTAGTGTGACCTTTACTCACCTTGCTGAACCTATTCCATTTTAAAGTGATATCAAAACCATTTTACAGTAATGCAATCACCATGAGGCAGACAGCATTTGAAACATATGATACTCAAAATTTCTCTACCTTCTCCATTCAAACAAAAAATTACACACAGAATTGTTTAAGAGAGCATGGAATACAGCTATGTCTTTGCTTTAGTTTTACCTAAGATCTCAATAATTGTCAAGTACGCTCTACAGTCTGATGTGCTAAACAGCAAAAGTAAAGAAAGATCAATGTTACTGTAAGATAACTTTAAGAAATGTCCTGACATTAGAGCTGGAAAAATTTAATTTCTTTAGAAAGTAGTCCAAGTTGGCAAATGGTATGGTGCTTCACATCTTAGGTATGTTCACTCATAAAATGTTTTCATATCTACTCATATGCTAGCATGAATTATCTCTTTTAATATTATCCGGCGGAATTTCATTCTATTTTATTCTTTCAATTTTTAAATTATTTTAAATTTTTTATTAGTACATGTTTGCAGTACACAATAATTATGTTCACTGTGGAGAATTGGTCCATGTGTGGGACACATTCCAATTCCCTTTTTTCCCTTCTCTCTACCACCTTTTATTTGCTACCATCGGATTTATTCATTTATCTGCTAAGACTTCATAAATATAGTTATATATTAACAACTGGACAAGTAGGCCAATAAAACAGATGAAACAATTATATTATACTTATATAATAAGTCAAGGTATACTTTTAGATACATCATCAATGGTGGGTTACAATACCATTTTATCTCTTTCTCTTTTTTCCTATTATTTTATTTCATACTTTATCTATTGAGTTTTTCAAATAAGAGAAATAATGTGATATTTAAGCTCAGGTCTCTAATTTCCTTATCTTAACCTTGTAGTCTCAGTAGGTCTCCATTTCCCTACAAGTCACTCAAGTTTATCCTTCCTTATGGTTGAATAGCAGTCAATTTTGTATAAATTTCACATTTCTTTATCCATGCATCAGTTGGTGGACATATAGGCTGTTTCAACTATTTAGCTATTGTGAATTGTGCTGCTATAAACATGGGTGCCCACATATCGCTGTGGTATGATATCTTTCACTATTTGGGTAAGTAGCTAGAAAGGAAATAGCTGATCAAATGGAATTTCTATGTTTAATTTTTTGAGGAACATACACAATGATTTCCATAGTAGTTGTATCAACTTATACTTTCACCAAACATGAAGATGGGTTCTTTATTTGCCACAAAATCATGACTTTTCTTAACCAGTAGAAGCAAAACAAGATTCCCATCCTAGCTTTTTATATAAGACAGCTTGGAACTCCTCCACAATCTTTGCCTGTTGCCTCACACGTACGCATTAAACGGTTCTTTGTTTGCTACTATCACCGTCGTTACTATCCCTAACTCTTCAGTCAATAGATGCCTCACGTTCCAAGTAATCTGAAAGCTTGACAGTAATAGAACCAGCTTATTTCTGGTAGTGAGCACAGTACTTCAGATTCGCCAGAGTAGACTGCAAAGCATAGCGTCCATAAAAATAAAAATACAATAAATGTACTTCTTTTAAAATAAAGAATGATAGAAAAATCACTTTCTAGCAGTGAAAAGATGGTAGACTATATTTTAGTGGCTTTTTCCTAAAGTATAATTTTATGTAGCTTTGAATTAGATTATACCATGCCTGAGAAGTTTCATATTTAGAACATAAATTCAGGCTAGAATTCTGTGATTTACCAAAACCATTCTAGGACTGGGGATGTAGCTCAGCAGCACAGCACCTATCTGGCAAGTGCAAGGTCCTGAGTTTAATTCCTGGTACCAAAAAAAAAAAAAAAAAAACCTTCAAAACCATTTTAATATGAATAAATTTGCATAGCAGATTTATAATGACATTTTATACATTGGTATCAATTTTAAAACAATATTTAGGGAATTTATACTTCCTGATATCCATTGCTAATATAAAGAAACATTAACCTCACCACTAAACTTTTCAGTAATATGGGGGGCTTATTCAGCAGCACATTTTAACAGTCTCTGATAAATCTACCTCTAGTCTAATCTCAGTTGCTATGTGCCAGCTCCTGATAGTGCATATAAGTTAGTACTTTCAAATTATTTAGGGTATAAGGTCTCTTTTATTCCTAAGTCTCAGGCTAACCGTGCTTGGAAGTAGGCATAGTTTGCACAGAGATGCCCAAGAGCAGAGGATTATGCCACCTTGAAAGGATACATGTAGTTTGCTAAGCATCTTCTCTCAAGAAGAAAGTACAAGTTCTTAATAAGGGAGGAGGGACCCACAGGGACTTGAAAACACCAAATATTTGGGGAATTTTCATACACGTTTTATCCGAAGTTCAGAATCCCCAAATCTCCAAACAGAAGCCTTGGGAAGATAATAAAACACTTCCCTTAGTTGGAACTGAGCCTCTGTAAGTAGTAAGTCTGTTCCTCAATTTGTTTGTTCTTCCGCTGTAGGTTAAGGCCATTTCTGTAATCTATCAAAGACAAAGAAGGTTCTTTATGCCTCTTCTATAAACTTTACCTCACTATTTATTGCCTTAAATTTCTAGTCACCAGTCTCTAGGGTGTCACTGCAACTGAGCCATAAGTAGCCAGCTCAGCTGACCTCACAGGTATTGCTAACCCAGTACATGCCATCCCTCAATAATTACAATGGCAAGTGGTATATTTTGCCAGATCACCACTGGGAAATCATTAGAAATTGGCTTTCCACTGTTTTGTGGGTCATATGTGCTTTCATTCTACTCAAGATTTTTTTGGGGTGTTGTGTTTTGTTTTCCTTTTTTGGGCTTATTGTTTATTATTTGCAGGGCCAGAAAGCGTAGTGCACAGAGTGTACAATCCGATTTCTAACCACCATCTTACTATTTATTTGGGTTGACCCCCACTTGGGTACTACTTCTGACAGTTCTGAAATGCAGGGGGCACGATAGAAAATAACATCACCTGAGAAGTGAAAACCATGATGGAATGCAATGTGGCAGAAAAATACCGGGGCCAGGCTTACAAAGGAAAAGGGGAAAGCAGCAGGAGAAAGAGCGTAGCCTTCAGACTGTGCCACTGTCATGCCTGTGAAGGAAGAAGAGGGAGAGAAGAGATTAGCTGGATGAGTTTCAGACTAGCATGCGAGTTGGAAATGTTGGTCAAGCTCATAGTCGGTCATACTGTAAATGTGGCTCATTGACAAAGCCCCACAGAGGATAGCAGAAGCAGAATCTAGTACACAGTTACTTTCTGAGAAAGAAAAGTAAGTGTAGACTCATTAGGAATGCTGTGGGGACATCAAGGTGTGCGAAGCAGAGCCATGCACTCATAGTGCTCTTTACAGCTCAGAGTGGGACATAAGCACAGTCTCCCATGGCTTCCATATGTGCCAGGAGCGTGGGATGAGTGGGGCCATCTGTGTACAGGAAACTTCAATTAGTTTTAATTTCCTCTCTGTGTTAATAATTTTAAGCAATGTGAAAAGTAAGTTTGTTTCCACTGGAGCAGATCTCTATCTCAGCAATCCTCCCATTGCTATGCAGTTGCTCTGTAGAACACTTTCACTTTTAAAGCTCTTAGTCACTAGCTCACATTTACCAAAACATAGAAATTTTCAGCGATGACACCTACCCTAGTAGAGGACATTTTTTGAGGCAAGAACTTATATTTTTCAGAAATAACTTGTCAACAATATATTTTTTCACAACAAAAGTTACTGTATTTCTCACGGTAATAATTATAATAGCACTAGCCATATCTTAGAACAAATATTTTTCTGATAAATATGTCTCTTTAAACTTAGGTTTGGATTTCTAACTAACTAGTTGCAATATCTTCAAAGACACATTTGAAAATATTATGGATTAAGTAGTGAAAATATAATTTAATATATATTTGTTCAATGTAGATTTAAAAATATTTATCACAAGGAATAAAAAGAGATAGTTTATGAGGATCCAAGTAACTTGACCTAGAAAGGAAACATATATATTGTTTTCATAATGCACAAATTTTTTAAACTTCATTATATCTAAAAATGATGTGATATATACCAGGTATTTTACCTTGATTTGAACCTGCTATGTTAAAAGAAAACTTCTAGTTTCCTTGTCATTTTAAAAATGAGATATTTTCAGTACCATAATTAACAAAAATCAAATTTAAAATTATTATTATTATTATTAAGAAAAAAGAGAAATGCAAATATTCTATAATGCCTGCCACAAACTTGTTTTTATAGTATATATATATATATATATATGTATATATATATATATATATATATATATATATATATATATGGAAAATAAGTATTATACCTATCTATTTATATGCAAACAGTGTTAATATATTGTACAATGATTTAATATATTGGACAATTATTGTAAGGGAGATAATTTTAGTCATATGGCAAAAGAACACAATTCAGTATGCTATAGATAAAAATATATGTTTTCTACATCCAAAGCAAATACTTGCTTAAGTAACTATTTATAGTACAAAACATAAAGGTGTTCTGAGATTATAGAAAGCTATCCTACCAGAAATAAGATCATTTCTGAAGGGTGTATTTGCTAGTAACCTTGTAAGACAGGCAAAAACCAGGGGTTTGGGGGTCACCAGGGGGTTAGTGAAACACACTATGGCTGCGCCTTCCCTACGTGAACTCAGGCACACTGCGATGGCTCAGTTACCTGTTTCCTTCCTGTTTCCCTTCTGTGCCTCCTCGCCGGCATAAGCTAGATATATTCTCTCCAATAACCCTCTCTGCTATGAGAGCACTGCCTTGGGGCCAATCAAATGTGACTCAGTCCCCTAAAAGTGTAAACCAAATTGAAACTCTTAAATTATGACTGTCAATTATTGTATTTCAGGGACTGAATGACTCGAGAACACAAATTTGGAATTACATGCTATGCAGATGCTCATCTTTTAGAAACGAAGTAGCCCTTTTATCTAAACATGCGGCTTATACTTTGAGAATGATTGTGTCCTCTGGAATATTACAAAGTGCACAACAGACAGCGCAGAGGCTCTAAAGATTCTTTTGCCGCTGGGAACAGATATAAAGCTGGAAGAGTAGATTTACTTCTCATACAGGGCCCTTGCCGCAGAGAAAATCATACACAAGGTTGAGATTTTGTTTATATCTTCTGGGCATATACTTGTGAGGAAGAGTTTGAGCTGTAAGACGCTTATCAGAGAGAGGTCTGTGAAGGAAGGAGAGAAGATTCAGGTCAGGCGGACGGAGGGTAGAACTGAGACACACCCAGAGCAACGCATGAAGCTTCCCTGTCCCACCTCACGCAGATGCACGTGTTTCTCGAAGGACACAGACTTGGCAGGTAAGCCGCACAGTGCAGGAGGTGAAAGATAGAATCTGTCTGCTGACTCCACTCCTTGTAACAGGACAGATGTCCTGCTGGAAGGAGAGTTAGATTAGCCCGTTCCTTTCTCTCTCAAAATATGGAAACATTTTTTGAAGTCTTCTTCCTCTTCATCTCATTTTCCTCTAAACCCAAGTGTGACAAAGAAACTACTTTATACTCTGCCATCGAGCAGCCAAAAACATCATCACAAGTACTTATTTCACAAATGTCAAGCAAAAGGAAACTACATTTGGGAAGCATCCTAAATTTAAATGACAATACATAAAATTTTGCATCATACTATTTTTTTTCTTCAAACAAATACTACAGGTCTATTTTCAAATTTGACTTTAGAAATCAAGCTTCTCCTTTATCTGAGGTTATTACATAAAGAGTAAAAATATTGTCAAGTTACACATTTTTGTAAAGAAAAATAAATGACAAAATAAAAATAAAGAGAGAAAAGCCTGTGTTTTGTACTTAACTTTGAACCAAGCAAATGCAGCTCTAGCAGATCTACCATGGACTGCTGGGAAGCCCAGGCTCATACCCGCTTCTACTCACTGATCCACTTGCATAGAGAATTAGCTGCAGCATTCAGGCCACATACATTTCACTGGAAATGATACACTTCTAACTTTTAATCATCTCACAACATACATTAAACTTATTTTATACAAAAAGAACTAAACAGGGTTTGAATAGCTTGGGCCATTTCTTATTCAAGCTCTCGTTGTCTGTCCAATATATTTCACCTATTGCTTTAAGAGTTTTCATTTTACAAAAACTTTGATTTAACACATTTTATGTCTTTAGATTGCATTTTAAAATTCATTTGTTAATATTTTCTCAAATAATGATGGATAATTGAATCACAGTTAAAATGGACTGTGGATAAAAAAAATCAAGAGCAGCACTTCAAATTTTAATTGAATGGGGGAAAAGGAGAAGAAAAATAAACAAGTAAAACAAATAAATGCATCAAATCAGCAATAGCAGAAAAAGTACTTAAGACAGTGTGAAAACCTGGTTTGATGAGTGTAATGGCTTGTATATAGCCACATCCTCCAAGCCTCAGGTGTTCATTGCTAAGGCATTTGGAGCTGGCTGGCTGTAGGGTGTGTGACACTGGGATTAAGGGTGTGTGTACTAAATCAGTCCACTGATTGGTTAGCCTAGTTCTGAGTGCGATGATAGGAAGGCCCACCTCTGGTGTGGGGACACCAGCAAACAAGACCCAGCCTGGGTGCAGTAGGAGGGAAGGAGCCTGGCGTCTCTGCTTGCTGCTCACTGAGTTCTGCTTGGCCTTCCATCGGCTGTTTCTCCTGTCAAGCCACGGTGCATGCGAGTCAGTTGACTATGGACTGAAATCTCTACAAATTGGGAGTTAAATAAACCTTTGTTCTTTAACTTTTGGGTCTCAGGTATTTTGTTGTAGAAATGAGAAAGTAACTAAAATAATGAGCAATCTAAAAATAGCTTTCATGAGTGTGATGATTCATCTATCTGCAACACAGAAGAACTTCAGGAACAATAGAATA
This sequence comes from Dinomys branickii, assembly GCA_004027595.1. Lineage (NCBI taxonomy): Eukaryota > Metazoa > Chordata > Mammalia > Rodentia > Dinomyidae > Dinomys > Dinomys branickii. The sequence goes on along the minus strand of PVLD010027520.1, from coordinate 6,754 downwards.
GAGGAATAGTATATAAGTTATAGATGGTTAGTGGATGCTACATTTAATTGAAGTGAAACAAATTATTGGAAATGTTGTATGTTTTAAGATTGTCCTGACGTCGGTTTAACATATTTTTCTTTTGATCAAGAAGTGAAACATTCTAGGAACCTCTACTTTTATGTCTAAGGTCTCTCTTCTTCACTCATGAAGTGGTAACTGTTATTCTATTTATATTCTTTTCCAAATACTTTCATTTTTCTATTTGATTTTGTTCCTGCCCAGTGACAATGTGGTACTACTTTGGGAATTAGCCAACCAAAGAAGCTGTAGTGCTACTCTATAATGAACAATTTCCCATAAGAAACATTCTCATCTCCCATACTTTTATATTTTTATCCTCACAATACTTTTACTTTTATAATGATATCAGTTCAAATTTAAAGTAGACAAACTTTTCTGTATGGTATGCTCATGACTGTGTGCATGCATGTTTGTATAAATTTTGACAATTTACAATATAAGGTGTAAAAGCTACAAAGAGTAAATGTATATTAATGTACTAAAATAAATTGATGTTTGCTATCAAACCTATTAAAGTAAAAAAAAAATGCTTTAGGATTTTTAAAAAATTATATTCTACTATGTCCAAGGATAAAATGTTGATGATTTATTTTATAAGTGATATTACTTGCTGTATAATTCCTGTTAATCTTATTCAAAAATGCAAAATAATATAAATAGATAGGATGAAAGTTTGAATAGAAGTTTGGAGAGTCATAAAACATTTTGAACACCCTCATACCGAGTAACTACCACTCAACAGTGGTATTTGGTATTTTATAGAACAGATTTGAAGTCATTAAGGACTACATTTAGTTTTTTTAATTCTTGAGGTTATAAAAATGAATTTTAGTTCACATAAATGCAGATGTAAATACTATATCTTTAAGGAGACATTAAGTAACCCAATATCAGTAAGTATATGCAAGATATATTAAAAATAGCTGTATATATTAAATAAATTGCTAAGCATCTGGAAATTTCCTTTCTTTTAAGACCTAAATACAATGTTTAAGTCAAAATCTCATGTGACTTAGAGAAATATAACTGATTGTACAGTAATTTTCCTGAGCCTTGATGATGGGTGTGACAATGGGTATCTGCGCTTCCCTGGTGTATTGCTTTGTTTTTGTTTTAACTTTGTTGGTTTTCTCCTTGCACGCTGATACATTGCTGGGACTATAATTTAAACTGTGAGGTCTTTGTGCCAGGAATCCCTTACAAAACAGGAAGAGTTGGATAAGTCCTTTCACCTGGAAAATATCAACTGTATAAATTTTTCAAAAAGTCAATTCAGGGTTCTGGAAATCAACCAAAAAATTCAACACACTGAGAAAAAAAATATTCCTGAGAAGCAACTGAGTCTTAAATAAGAACAATGAGATTCCATGAATTTTTAGCCTGGGCTTTGAAGCTACAACCATCAGCTCATTCAGCATAATAGTTCTACCAGTAGTAAGAAGTTGTGAAAACCAGAAGCTTTCTTTCCAGACAGATTTCTCTTTTTGGAGTGGAAATGACAAAACTACATATTTTAAATCATTTTTTATAACACTGTTGTTCTTGGTGAGTAATGAACAGGAAAGACCAGTGAGTTGTGAGTCAGGACCGGCAAAAGACTGGCAAGAAGCAACAGAAATGTAACGCAGCCACCAATACAACAGAGCAGTTATTGTGACATAGAGAACCTCCTACATGTGTCTATTTGACTAAAAGGCCACTGGACCGCACTGAGCATAATTACCATATGGCAGGACTTGTATTTATAACTGAAATTAATAAAAAGAAAAAAACTTCATTGTACTAAATTTTAAGAAATATAAGCATGGCTTCTTTGAAAAGAATGTTACATATATGTTATATATGTGTTACATATATGAACCTAACAAAACTTGATTAAAGGAAAAACATCCACTTTTGTCACTAAAAAGGAAAATTCATTTTAGATCATATGAAAAATATAAAATGAGCCACACAAATTCTTACACAAAGTACCTAAATAAAATGACAAAAATTCATTGAAAATACCACTTAACTAAACTGTCATAAAAACATAGAGAAGGCTAGTAGGTGTGTATCTATTTCAGACGTTGAATACTTAAATAGAATTGTGTAGATGGGCTGCAGTCCTAACTGTATTTAATGCCTGATTTTTTTTAAATGTATTAAGACAAGAATTTAAATCAAGTTGGACTACTGAATCTGAAGCTACAACTTTCTGGAAATACATTTTAATTTATTAAGTAAAACTAAATTTTAATACTTTACTGAAGTTATTTTCTGTTATTTTATATAATACAAACATTTCTTATGTACCTAAGAGAATGTAAGACCACAGTACATGCTTTTAATCTTTTACAGATAACTACTATTAGATTTTATTGCATGTATAATAATTCTCCTTATATATATATTGCATAGCATCAGATATAGAAAAACTCATTAAATTTTTTGACATTTTTCATTACTGTCAGGTTTTGATGGAAACCATGAATGCTCAATATAGGAAAGAAATGGAACCCATGAAATAGACCAATACGGCAAACAGAATATATATTAGAGGGAACATGCTAGTCATTTCCCCATTATTGGAACAAAATTCCCTCCCTGCAGCTTAAAAAGGAGAGCTTCCATCTGCCTCTCAGAGAGGTCTATCAGTGCACTGTTGGCCTCAAGACAGAAACAGCATGGCAGAGGGACCGGCAGAGGATAACTGCTCAAATTATCGACATATGACAGCCAAGAAACAGTGAGAGAGAGAGAGAGAGACAGAAAGACAGACAGAGACAGACAGAGATCCTCAAAGACAGGAGAGGACAGACAGAAGCCAGAGTGAGAGATCTGCACCTCAAGGCGTCATCCCCGGTGATGCAGCTTCTCCAGCAGTGTGCCCCTGAGAGGGCAATATGTGAGGCTGTGAGTGTGAAGCAAAAGGTGCATTGGAGACCTCAAAAGTTTAGAAAAGCCAGGAACATGGATCATCTGAGGAAAGCTGCAAGGAGGGAGTAAAGCAGGCCTAAAAGAGAAGCCATGGAGGCTGTAACCACCAGAAGTGCCATAGGGGTGGACTTATGCAAGCCCTCTGGAGCTCACAATGTAAAACATGTTGCTTCAGATGCTGGATGTGGAATTACAGGACACAATGTTAGCCCTGCTGGATTTTGGACTTGCTTTGGTCCCAATGCTCTGTATCCCCCTGTTCATACCTTTTGGAGTGGAAATATTTTATTTTGTGCCTTTAAATGTTAGAGGTGTTTAATTTTCATTTGTATGGGGGCAAAATGTTATGGTTCTAATATAAGCATGTCTTTGTATCTGGAAACTGGTTTAAAGAAATGTGTCTGGTTGCCAAGTTGACAAGAGGTGGAATGTTATGGTTGATACATTGTGTCAACTTGGGAAGCCTAGAGGTTTAGCTGAGTGATTCAGCAGGAAGCCAGGGTGCTTACTTTGTACACATCCTGAGCCTGTGGAAGAGGATGGCGTGGAGACTGTGTGAGAGCTACATGCCCCGTGGGTGGGGGTGGGCTGTTTACAATGTAGGGGAGAAAAGGAGGCTGCTTGCAGCCATTCCTCCCTTTTGCTGGTTGTTTTTGCTGTGTTCTGCTGCTTTGAACAGTTTGCTCTCTGCCATGTGCCACAGAACCAGCCAATTATGGACTGAAACCTGCACCCAACTGTAAGCTAAATAAACCTTTCCTTCCTTCATTTTGGGCGTTGGGTATTTTGTCTCAACAATGAGAGAAAAGTAACCAAGACAATGAGTTTACAAATTAATGTTCTTATAATGGCTAAATTTAATACATTAATCTCCAAAAGATTAGTGAATGTTCAGATTTGAGTTTCAAATTCGACAAGTGATTGGGAATAGCCATTGCAGGATTTGCATCAGGACCAATGACCTATAACATGGCCAAGTCTCTTTGACCACAACTTCCATCCCATTCTTAAAACTGCTTCACATAGAGGAATTTTACTCCAACTCCTGCCCTTGTAAGGATTCATCACTTGATTTCCCTCTGGAGTGTGGAATCAAGCAGAGCTTTCACAAACTTTTAAGCAAAACATTTTGGCATTCTAAAACTATAAACCAAAGTATAAAATGGGCTTTTGGGGGGGCTCTAAGTTGGGATGAAGACTTTACTGTGGAAACTTTATGCTGTGTGATTTTTGAATATTTAGGTATATAGTAAATTATGCTCTTCTAATCTTGAAGTCCAAAGAGAGGCCCTCTTTGTAACACCTAAGAACCAGTTTTCCCCAAGTGACACGTTATCACAGTCTTCTTGTCCATATTTGAGTGTGGGTAGCCAAGTGATCTCTTTGCCTATTTACCTGGGTGCCTGATAATTAGTTCAAACTCAAAACTCCCTGAAGCACCCTATAATTCATTAGATAATAGAAAAGAAAGTCTTAATGATGACTGTAAATCTTTAAGTATGGCTCACAATGAATTTCTATTCTCCTTCAGGCACTCAAATCCACCCATATTAAAATTCTTGATTTTCCTGAATGCACCACATATATTGTTGCCAATATTTTCTTGCTTTACGTTTCTGCAGTCCTCAGTATGCTGGTGTTAGACAAGCTATGCACATATAACATGAGTTTGCACATGAAGCAAAAAAGCAAGAAAAAAATCATTTGCATGTAAAAGATAGTTAATAAAATAAAAATCAAGAATTTCCTACAACTTAGAATTATTCCACAGGTGCTTTAAATTAGCTATTATTTGTGTTTTTAATGATGGAATTACTTCAGATTAAAAATGGTTTGAGTTTTTTAAAAAAGCCATAATTCTGAGCATAAATTTGTATTCAATAGCAGATTGTTCATAGCTAAGGAATATAAGAGGAGTACAAGACAGATTTAAAAATTGTTCAATCCAAAATTTAACAAAATATGAGTGAGAAAATATTTGATGCAAAGTGTACAAGAATTACTGGGTGTTACTAGGTGAAAAAGTATGCGTATTACTGGAAACTGAGAAGATTAAGAATCAGAGAGGTGAGGAAGTAGTTTTTGAATGTAAAATCTATAGATAAAAAAATGCACTGTCTGTACATAATGGGATACTGCCATACTTGGCTGTAGAAAGGCTAAATGGGCACATGTGGGAAATACTGTATAATGTTAGTTGGAATAAATCTATCACACAGATTATGGGTTATATGCTATCTGCTACGTAAGGCAATATAAAATCCAAAGCAAAATAAAGATTACTAAAAGGAAACAGAAAGAGCTTCTGCAAATGCAAAGAGGCCCAGGAGACCCAGAGCAAAGGAAGGGATATAGGAGAAGGGGAAATAAAAACCATTTAAGCTGTATCATGTAAACATTCTAAATATACACAGAAATATAAACTTTACATGGAGAAAAATGAACAGAAAATAATAATAACAACATCAAAATGGGGAAAGGGGGTTCACAGATGTAAGAAGGGAGTTTGGTGGGTAGAGGAACTGGATTTAAAAAGAATCAAGATGTGATATGTACACATTTTTATTCCATGAGACAAATTTAAACATCATATAATGAAAATATGTACTAATAAAACAAATTTCAGAAAATAGGTAAAAATGATCCAAATTATGAAAAAAAAAACATACTTAAGCAACATTTGAAATACTCTTTCAGCTTGTTGTTTGATATTAGATTTACAGAATTAGCTGTTCTGTTTGTTTCTGAACACACTTACTGTCCCAGTAAGATAAAATAAACATGCATGTTAAAATTGTATCATTATATTTGATTAAGTACTAGGAATAATGAATGAAAATTACTAAAGTAATATTTACGCCACTCTACTAATGAAGTGTATTTAAATATTCATAACTAATGGAATCTACATTCACATGAAAGACAAAGCTACGTTCAGCAAGATAAGAATTTATTTGAACCATTCAAATATGGCTTGGCTGTTTGGCAAAAACTTTGAAAAGTAATTTCCATACTGTTTCATAAATCACACTTACACTCTGCAGTACCACCAACAATAAACTATGAAAAAATGCATTCTGGTTAGTTACTACTGAAAACGAATGTCTGTATTGAATTTGTTTCAAAAGAATTTATGTCATTCTTTTTTTTTCAATATGTAGTAATTGGAGGGTGGCATAATATTGACACTGAGTGCTTTGAAATTATCTCCCATGTTTAGACCTTCAATACTAACATGATGGACAGTATAACATTAAATACTTTCTCAAAACAAAATTAGACACAAAAGCAGCAGTTTTCTGTCAATGCTCATTTCCAGAGATGACATTTTTAATATTTTCAGTGTCTACTCATAATGGATGTTCACAGATCTTGTCATAGAAAATGACCCTCAGAGCTCCAGTTTTTAAATTCAGTAAAAATGATTTTGAAAACATATGAATGAGTAGATAATATGAAAATGAAATAATTAGGTCAATTTTTTTAAATAGATGTGTTCTCTATTTGTATCAAAGGAACTATTTTTTGAATATAGTTATTGATACATAAATATTCATAATTTAAAGAAAATTTTCTTATAGATTTCAACAAATGAAGACAAATTCTTAGCAATTTTATTGAAGTGATAAGCATCTGTAAAAAATTTTGATCTAAAATGGATATACTTATAATTTCTAATAAATTATTAACATTGATTGTAAAGGCAATTTTTGGTCATGCTCTTTTAAGTACAATGGAATAAAAGCCAAATTTGTTTAGTTCTCAATTCTTA
>PVLD010027519.1:0-20659 GCA_004027595.1 Dinomys branickii | reverse complement strand
CAAATCCTGGAATTCTCTTTGGACCTGTTTCATTCTTGGTAATTCATTCCTAAATTGCTCTTGTAACGTTTCCATTTGTTTCCTATTTTCTTCTAGTCTTTTGTCTATATCTTCTCTATGTGCACGGAACATTTCTTCCATCATTGTTTTCAGCTCGTTTTTTATCTGAGAAATCATTGTGGGTATGTGGCTTATTTCTTCTTTAAGCTCTTTGATGGCCTGTTGGAGTTGTTTCATTTCGGATGCAATCGTTTCATAACTTGCAGGTATGTGATTTCCTGATTCCCCTGTATCCTCACATTCAAAACTCGTTCTGGGTGGGGTTGAGTTTTGAGACTGCGTTTTGTTCCTCTGTTTTCCCATTTTTGGGTATCAGATTCAAAATGTGGAGCTATAAATTCCACAGACAGTTCAGCAGGCAAAGGTCTGCTGCAGAGGGTGCTCCAATGGTTAGTTCTCTTTGGGAGAATGTCCCTTAAGCTGTCTGCTGAGATTTCCGCTTCTACTCCCTACCCCAAGACCTGGCCGGGCGAATAAATAGCTCGCCACCCCAGGATTCTTGCAGATAGGCCACTCAGGTGTTCCTCCCTGGGTGGAGCTCCTTCCCCCCTCACAAAACCCGTTGGGGCACCTAAGTAGATCTTCCCACCCGGGAGATCCTGCAGTCCTTAAAGCTGCTTTGATGTGTCTGGCTGGGCTGAGCTTCTTCCCGATTCAGGAAAAACCGGTTAGAGCGCGCACTTAACTCACCCTGTGATCATGCAGACAGGAGTGCCGTTCAGGTGTTTTTCCCTGGATGGAGATTTTCCCCGACTCAGAAATCCCGCCGGCCGGTCGCTGTTGCTCCAGTTCGCGCAGTGCTGGCTGCGGGGGTGGGGTTCTGAGCGGGATCCCGGAGTGCTGCCTGGTTTGGCGCAGTTTGTCCCAGTAGCGCGTTCTCTGTCAGGTTCAGGAGCTGAAGCCGTTCTTCCCTCCGCAGTCGCTCTCTCGGCTGGTCGTCTTCTTCCCGGAAGTCCTCATTTCTGTCTTCATATTTCATTGTTTGGGTGGTAATCCTCTGGGAGGTTCTCTCTCTGCTGCCTAACCAGTCGCCATCTTCCCGAAAGTCCTCTTTTACGCTTTTTACTTGAATTTTCTGTACCACCCCTGTCCTTCTTCCACTCTCAGTGCAATGCAAGCTATACTAGAGCAAGGACATGGGTCTGTTTTGTGAGGTGCTGCACCCCCAGATTTTGAATTGTGCCTGTACTTGGTGGATGCTCAATAATTGGAATGAAAGCAGCTGGGTTATCTCCTGGGCATAAAGTCTTTCTCAAAGGTGCCAAGCCAACCCAAAGGGCTAGAATACAAAGCTTCCACCAGCACTCCACTCTTCTGACAAAGAGAGCTCACAGTCCTTGCCATCACGGCTCATCAAATCAAGTAAATGGATTCATGTTTGGGAAACAGATGAACCACACAAGGATGTCTATAACAATCCCATTCTGACTTCCCAGCTGGGTTCAGATAGATCATGTCTTGCCCTTGTGTGCACAGACTTGGACAAGCTCTAAAATGACAGGAAAACATGGACACAATATTTCAGAGCTCAGCCGCTACCAAGCTAGCTCTTAGATGATTGTTTGTGGTCATAACACACTCTCCAGCTAATGCTTTCTTCTACCTCATTGTGTGCTTGCCTGCTGTGTCCCAACATGAGGACTCTCTACTGGATCATCAAGGGGAAGGCCAGGCTGGGGCAGCTAGTCCACAGGAAGACAAGTGCCACTGTTGCTTTCATGCAGGTGAACTCAGAAGACAAAGGTGCTCTGGCTAAACTGGCAGAAGCTAACAGGACCAACTAGAACTACGTATACAATGAGACCCATTGTCACTGGGAGAGTAATGTCTGGGGTCCAAAATCTGTGGCTTGCTTTGATAGACCGCAAAAGACAAAGGCTCAAGAACTTACCACTACAGTGGGCTAAATGTACTCTTGAGCTTCCTGTGCATAAAAATAATAAAAATTGTCCTTGATCCAATGGGTAAAAGCCAGTATTTCAGAGCTAGTGTTCATGTCTATATGGTCGTCCAATCTAAAATTTCCCTCTTAAGGTTTATCCTTCTTCATAGTAATATTACGATATTTTTTCTCACTTCAAGTAAAACTCCAAGACTTTTTACAGAGTTTAAATACAACTTCATTCTCATCATTCAGGACTATTTACCTAATAGAGGCTCTCTGGAGCCCCGCAGGCCTGAGTACAGAGCGCTCTGGGTGCAGATGTTGGTCACCGAAGTTGCTTTGAAGAGTGTCCCGTCTCGCAAAGAGGGCAACCTGGACTAAGAGCTGACTTGCTTCACTCTGCAAGCAGTTAAAGACCATCTTATTCGTTGGCTTCACTTCTTTAATTATTAAGCAGTTTTACTTTGACAGTAAGTGGTTAACCCCAAATCCTCTACCCAGAAGTAAAAAATAAGTGAAAAATAGTGAAAGGGAAAAGTAGTCTCTAAATTGCTCCTAGTTACCGAAGGACAGAGGCACTGAGTCTTCAGAGTTATCACACTAGATTTAAAAACTTGATTTCCTGCTGTTTCCAGAGCATGGGTAATTCCTGAGCTTAGTGAATTGCTGGTCTATAAAGATGTATACGCATGTGTCACTGCAGTCTGATGACCTGAACTCTTTTTGGAGCGTGTACCCAGAAGTACACGCCGAGTCCAATAGAATTTCTATTTTTAGATTTCTGAGGATACTCGAGATTGATTCTGCCCATCCAGGAACAGGTGAAGACAGATCTAGTCTTACCGCTAGGCCTCACACAGGGGCTAGGTTTGAAGCCGGACTGGGCTGCTTTAAACTGGGTGATTGGCCAGTGATTTGGCCTCTGTAGTCTTACTTTGCGGATGTGTACGAGCAGGGTGTCACGAACAGAGCTATCAACAGCCGCACTAGCCTTGCAGTTGGGCGTTTTCACAGTCCAGGCGTGTTCCCAGACTTCCTGCGGCGGCAAAGGCGCAGGGCGCCCCCTAGCGGGCAGTGTAGCTGGACTCACGACGGGCTGTGTGGACTGCACTGGCTCAGCCAAAGGCAAAAGGCGGGCTAGCTGTAGACAGTTTGAGGAGGCAGTTCTACTCCAGCTGCGGAAGAGCGCGAGACTACTAGAACAGCGGCGGTAGGAAAGGAAATACTAGGGATGAGGTTGGAAGCCTAACTCTGCCCTTACTGGTTACGTGGCCCGAGGCCCGTGGCATAACAAATCTCTCCATGCCTCAGTTTACTCATTGGTGGTACCTATTTCCTAGGCTGAATGAGATAATCTGTGCAAAGGCACACTGAGTGTTCTAGAAGTATTTAAAAGAAAAGAAACAAGACTGGGGAAGAATGAGAGGCAGGGAGAGCATTTTACTGCATCTCCGGTCTGAGCAAAACACACCTCGCTCTTAAGACAAGGACCCGTTCTGGAGAGAGACCTGTGTGCGGGGCAGCTTGGCTTCCGGTGGAGAACTGCATTTAATCACAGTCTTCCCTGATGGAGGTGGGCACTGACTGAAAGATTATCTAGTCCAAATATTTACTGAATGAATTTTCAGGAGTTATTACCTAGTGCAGTCAGTTCAACAAGATTGCTGTTCCACATGAAGGGAATAAATCTAGGAATGTAACACTGTATGGGGCGGTGCTCAAAAATGCTCATATCCTCTGTTTAATGCAATTAGCCCTTCAGGGGAGTGCTATTATTAATGCTCCTTTGCAGATGCACGAACTGAGGTACCACGAGGTGAAGTAAGTTGCCTGAGATCATAAGCCAATGGGTGCCAGTGCTGGCGGAGATCTGAAATGAGGCATTTTGCCTCTAGGCTTAGGGCTGCTGGTTACTAAAACAGCAACTTGGGAGTACATTTTAGATGCTTTAATGCTTATTATATTCACTTGTCTTTCTGTTAAACTGTGAAGTTCTACTCCCTGTTAAGGATCTAAAACTTACCATTCCTATAGTATGTTAATCCTATGGTATATTGAAATTCCTGTTTTTGGACTAGATCCAGTTGCCTGAATACTTAAATACAAGTGATGCCAGCCATTAAAATGTAAACGGAGCCACAAAACTCATAGGACCTGCAAAATTATATCTGATGGACAGGGTCACAGAAGGAAATCATAGCTATAGTAGCTGGTGAAACTGAGGGACCAGATATTAACTGCATGAAGCAGCTGGCTGAGCAGGGCTTAGAGGATTTATTTTCCCAGAAAGGTCATTTATGGGATTTTTTGTTCTTTAAATTTTTGAAAATTTATTTTTGATGGTACAGGGAATTGAACCCAGGGCTTTACAGATACTAGGCAAGAGATTTACCACTGAGCTACGCTCCCAGCCCTGTCTCTATTCTACACCTTTAGAAGATATTAAATGTGCTCCCAGTGATGTGTAACTTTGACTAAGTATCACTGTGGGGAAATGAAGTTAATCAAGGAGACTCCTTGGGAGACATCACATGGAGGGACAGTGGGCGCCTCGTTGGCCAGCCGACACTGCTGCCTGAGAAAACATGGCAGGAAGCAACATTAGACTTCGTTAGGGGGTCACAGGTGAGTCTTGAGGCGTTGCTTATCAGATCATAGTAAAGAATACATTTGGATACAAGGGAGTCATTTTACATATTAGCAGTAAGACTGATGGAACACGTAGTTATTGTACTTTTGAAAGGTGAGACCATGGTGGTGGACTGAGAAACGATCCCCTCAAAAGGCACCCATGTCTTATACCTGGATCCTGTGAGTGTTCCCTTATTTGGAAAAGGAGCCTTTGTGAAGGTATTTAGGGATCTTGAGATGGGAGATTATCTTGGATTATGTGAGTGGACCTCAGTGTCCTTTTAAAACAGGAGAGGGAAACGGGACGCAGGGAAAGTAAAGAGGAGACCGTGCAGAGAGGGAGGCAGAGATTAGAGTAGCAAGACCACAAGGCCAGAAATGCTAGGAAGGGCCACAGACCAGGTCCTTTCATAGTCTCCAGCTGACACCTGGACTTTGGTCCCCTGACTTTTGGATGCCAGAACTCTGAGAGGATGCATCTTTGTTGTTTTAAGCCACCAAATTTGTGGTAAGTTATTATAATTTCCAAAGGAAACATAACGTAAGTACATACCTCAGAGAACTAATAGACTTCTGAATCTAACAACAAAGAACTCTTGGTTACTAGCTTTGTCCTACTTTCCCTCTGTGGAACTCTTTTTCTTTTTCTGTTTTGGTACCAGGAATCGAAATCAGGACCTTGCACTTGCCAGGCAGGCACCATGCCACTGAGCTTTAGCCCCAGCTCCCACTGTGGGACACTTGACTCTGTGTGGTTGATGGTATACAAGGGACAGCCCATCCATCTTGATGTGTTTTTTCATCTGGATTGACAGAGATGGCTATGAGGCGAAGATCAGCATCTTAGTGTCAAGACAGGGCTTAGACTGTCGCTGTTAAAATGACTTGCTCATTTGTACTGAGAGTGTTTAATAGGCTTTAAAATCTATGTGGGGTTGTGAGGAAAGGGTCAGATCAAAAGAAAAAACAAACATGACCCAAACCATATGGCCATATTTGTTCAGCACTGTAAGTGTACTGATGTATGCTGAGTTTGTGAATTGTTATCGTACACAGATTCACAAAGTCAGGATTAAATCAGGAGCCCAGGGACTCCCATTCTGGCTTTTCTACATTAGGCAATTTTCCTTACCCATTCTGTGGAGAGGAAATGACATGAAACATAATAATAATATCATTTACAAGCCAGGCATAGAACTGAGTAGCACAGCGCCTGCCTGGCGAGTGTGAGGTTGTGAGTTCAAGTCCCAGGATGCCCCCCAAAAAAGGTCAAGGTGAAAACTATTTAGGAAAAAACATTCGCATTGCTTTAGATTATTGGCTAATTAAAAAATAATGTTATTTAGTAAATATATACTGTGTACCAGAAGCTAGACTAAGGGCTGTACACATATTTAATCTTTGTAACAACCTATAGCATTAAATGGTATGCCTACTGTAGGTAGTAAAATTAAGGCTGAGAAAAGTTTAAGAAAATGTGACAAAACCTGAAAATTGAGTGGCTGATCTGGGATTTGGACATAGGCATACCCATTTCCAGGCGCACGTTCTTAGTCACCATTAAGTTTTTGTGCATTCAGAAGCAGTGAAAAATTGCATTTGGTATGCATTATAAATTAAGGTGTCCTTGATTTCATTGTGATGTTAATATTACACAGGAGATACCAATACAAACTCTGTTAAATGTCCTTAGCCTAAATGACCCAGTTGAACTAGAGAGAGGACCTCTGGAGGTCAGGGTTTTGGTAATGTTTTAATCTGCAGAGAACCAGCCCAAACCCCACCCTGTCTTTGAAGACTTCTGTTCCTGCCGTTTATTGAGATGAACCTGCCTGTCCTGAAGATTGTTTTAGCTGCAGCGCACAGGTTTGGGTGCCAAGGAATCCTTGCTGATGATTCTTCTAAATATAGTCTAATTTCTCATTTAACTTGAGTTATTTGGGGTGCATTTAAAGTTTCCAAAAACAGTGAATTTGTTTTAAACTGCAAATGTCATCAGGTTTTCTGATCTAGAATTTTTCAGAGCATTGCAGATTCAGCTCTTAAACCACTAAGTGACACCCAGGATCCTACTCTGTGTTAGTGTGCTAGTTTTCCTGTTTCTTTGATTCTAGTGCATCCTATAAAGGCTTCCCCCTGGACAATGGCTCAGCAACAGTAGTTTTAGCCCACTTCCAGGTTCTTTTCCTCACTTAGCGCTGAGCTCTTTAGTCCCTCTTACCTGTAGGCACTGAAGTCTCTGCTTGTCACTGAACAGAGGGTCCAGTGAGCCCACCACTTTTTCCTGCCCACTGCTCTGTGTTTCTATCCCATGTATAGAAGCCCAGCAGTGTGTTTTTGTCTCACTCTTTATACATGTGTTAGTCATTTATCACAGGTTGTAAACTCACTGTCCTACTTTGCAAGTCTCTTTTTCTGTTATTTTTTACTGGTGTTAAATTATTTCTATGTCATTTCATTCACAAACATTTGTTGAATGTATATTATTTGTACAGTGTGTTAGATATTGTCAAGGTGTATTAAAATAGTTTTAGTAGGAATTTTTGCTTCAAGAAGGATCCAGGTCAGTCGGAGATTTGATCCTTCTGAGCCTCAGTTCTAAAATCAATAAAATGTGAATAATAACATTATATTAATTTGTTTCATTAGGAATTTGTTTTCTTGCTTGTGGCAACAAAGCTGATTGTATTTTCCCTAACTTTTTTTTAACTGACAAAAATTGCGTGTATTCATGATATACAACATGTTTTTTTGAAAAACATACATTGGGGAATAGCTAAATCAAGCTGAGGATTAACACAGACATCAGGTGAGGAACTTATGCTATGGTGCGTCTGCTCCTTGGTAAGGGACATTGCATCCCTGAGCCACCTGGAAGAAAGATGGTTGGACTTCTAAGTGCCCACTTCTCTTTGATCCCTCCATGGTGAGCTAGAAGGATGGAGGGGAAACAGTCTGTGAATTGTAAGCACAGAAGCCTGGCTACCTGGCTCAGGGCAGGCTGCAGGGGAAATGAGGACCCCCTCCCCCTTCCAACTGTCGGAACGTTCAGAGTCAAGCTGAGTCATTACTCTCAGCGAAACTCAGGGACCACAATCTGGTTTTTAGGGCTATGTGTGTTGTGTGGCAACAGTTAAGATATTAACCTTTAAAGATTAGTTTTCTAATCCAAAGTGGTCTCTCCAGCCTGACTGGTTAAGTGTTTCATTTTGCTGTCCCTAGGTGGACTGCTGCTCTGCAGCTGAACTTATAACTGAACCTGGGTACATTCTCAAAGATCACAGGCTTACAGGGGCAGACTTGGATGCCTCCTTTTACACTGTAGGCGCTTGCACTCCAAAGAGGCCCTTGCCGACTCTGTGAGACAGGCGTTCAGAGTGTCAAATCAGTGTGCTATATCCCAGACAAGATCGGGTGTTCAGGGTGGTATGGTCATAGACATGTGTCCTATATTCCAGCTAGCCAGAGAAATAGTAAGGTGAGATAATAACCTTATATGTAGTTTCAAACTGTTCAAAACAATTCTATCAGTTTGGACTTTTTTCGTGCCAGTACGCTGTTTCCTCAGTGAGGAAATGGTTGCCAGTGCAATCTAACTGGTGTGTATGTCTTTAGGGAGATGAGTGTGTAAAGCTGAGTGTGTAACACTGTGTAACATTGTGTTATATTTGCTTTCTGGATTTTCTCTATGCCTTTTCCGAAAAGAAATAAATAATTGAAATAAAAGAAAGGAAAAATTATATTTAGTCATTACCAAGATCATTTTTCCTGCTCCTGGACCCTGAACTACTGGTATCAATGTGTTATGCATGATTTTTTTTTTTTTTTTGGCGGTACTGGGGATCGAACTCAGGACCCTGCGCTTGCTAGGCAGGCGCTTATTCCACTGAGCTACATCCCCAGCCCTGTTATACATGATTTTAGCACATTTTTAGATCTAAAACTATACATAACTATGAGGAATATATAATATTGTAGGCATGATTTTTAAAAAGTTTACATAAATGAGTTAATATAGTACATATGTATTTTTTTTAATGCTGGCTAGTTTTTTTTTTCTTCTTCTTTTAAGAGTAGGAAGAATTTATTGAGAGAAAGAAAGCATCTGTCTGAGAGGGACAGAAGGGGGCCTGTAAAGTGGGTGGCCACCAATCCCACTTCTCAAGGGTGTTTATTGAGCAAAGCCATGAGGTGAAGCAGGCTTAAGGTGGGACAGAACTATAATCAATCAAAAGATTACTAGTTGCTTAAGTAATATTGATCCAGTGGCAAAACTATGGTCAACCAATAAGTACACAACAGAGATAGTTGCTTGGGTAATATTGATTACATGGGGGGTCAAATAGGGAAACAAGCCACATAGCAAGTGCACATGGGCAGATAAGACCTTTCCTGGAAGGGTGGGGTAAGGCGGCTTGGTCCCCAAAGTGGTTGATCTCCACTTAGAATATTAGTCACTGCTGTTCATCCCTAAGGGAAGTGCATGGGTGAGTAGTTCTTTTTCTTGAAGTCTGGCCTTCAGTGAATACACCTCTACTCACAATTGTCTTCTGCATTGACTTCTCAAGGGCTCAGCCCTGTCTGACTGCCTACATTATTTCTACCTAACTTAGCTGTCTATACTATTCTCCCCCTGAGGAAGTACCCTCACTGCCACTGGGGTGGGGGTGAAGAGTTGAAGAGTGATCTGGCTACTTCCATCTGAAGAGGGTCATAGTTGTGAATGGCAGTCAAAGATACTCCACAGAGGGTCTATCTAAAGGCCCTTGATAGGTGCCAGGTGTTCTTGTCTTGGGTAGATGTACAGCTTTTAATCTGGAGGAGACAAGACCACAGAAACAGTTAAGTATGCATGGGCCAAATAATAAAATCAACAGGTTAATCAAGAATATAGCCAACAAGGTTTTCCACCAGGAGGGGCCAATAATAGCTTTTCAAGGATAATGAGAATAATAGCTTTTCAAAAGGATAAGGAGAAAGTCCAGGGAATTTTAGAATCTGATATGCCATTAGCCTGTCATCAAATATTTTTAACAGCTATTGAGACATTAGCAGAAGGATCAGGAATGTACACACAACACTCAGCTTTTATAATTGTGCAAGTACCCCCTTGGGCTGCTATTAGAATATCTAATGCTATCTGATTTTGGAGGGCTTGTCTCATTAATTTTACTTCTTCACCCAGGAGAAAGACACCTGTATCATTTAAGGCCTGCTGAGTATAGTTAGTTAAGGCCTCAATGTGTTGCATGCTGTCCTCTAACCCTAGGGATGAGATAAAGGTAGAAGCCAGGTGATCATACCAGGGAAACACACTTCTAGACTATTGATGCCATAGATGGGGAAAGTCTGTAGGTTTGTCAGTACTTTTGACACTTCTGCCTTGTCATTGTGCAGATCCCACTATGCATCTTCCTATCCATCCAAGGAGTAGCCACAGCCACAAGTTGGTTCCACAGAACCAATGAGTACCATTAGGGGTTTCCCATTTAGTTCCAGGGTGATTAAACCAGTTGGTTGCAAACTAGTCTTTAGCTTGTAAAGTTATTGTGTGTATGTATGTATATATTGTTCAGGGTGTGTCCATCCCAAGTATTTAATAGTTAGACCAATGAGAATAGGAGTGATTTTTCTGTTCCCAACATAAGAGGGTCTTTCTGCTAAGATGTCCTATAGTGGGAGTTAACCATAGATAATCATCCCATATCTGAAAGTAGCCATGTGATATCTATGGTTGTTGGCCCTCAAGATAGGATCCTTATTTTTACTTACTGGGGTCATAAATAGAGCCTTTAGCGAGGTTTCAGTGGCATTGTTAGAAAAATATTCTATTATGTTCAGGACCATTAAGAGTGTAGTTTATAGGCCACTCAGCTACTTTGTAATGGTGGGCTAAACTATGAACCATTGAACTCTTTCATAACTCATCGATATAATCTCGTATTTTATTTCAGCCATCTCCTTGGGGATACATACCAAGGAAGTCCTGATGTACTCCACAAGGGGAGTGGGTCACATGTACAATGAGGTGTTTGTTGTAATGATTCTGCATATTCTTGTGCCCACCTTAGGAAGGAACTGCATTCTCCTTTAAGTGGTAAAGTGAACAATAAAAGGACTACGAGTAACATCTTAGATTACTTATCTGAAGACTTTGTTTTTTCTTGAACCAGAATCTTAAATCTTCTATGGTTTCATAGGAGTGTTCCAGTGATGGTTGCTCACACTCAGGGACAGTCTTTGGTTCCCAGGCCTTGAGTCAGTGTGGTGTATCCAGGAGTCCAGGTCTGCTACCTTGGTAGCTGATGGAGTTGACAGGATCACAGTGTATGGTCCTTACCAGGTTGTTCTTAGGGAAGGAGATGATGACAGAAGAGACTTTCCCAGTATTGAGTCTCTGGGGGTGGAATATGGGATTTCCCTTTTCTTTAGACTGAGCCTCCATTAGCTGTTGAAGAATCTATTGGAATTTAGCCAGTGAGGTGACATCCTTTAGTAAGGCATCTGTTTCTCTATTGAAGAGAAAGTTGTTAGTGAGAAAGGGCATCCATAAAGTAGTTCAGAGGGACTGAGGCCTAGAATTTGAGGTGTATTTCTTATTTCGATGAGAACATAGTGAGGCCACTGGAGGTGGGTCTCCTGAGCCATTTTGTGAAGATGTCTCCTCAGGGTCTCATTCATCTTTTCTATCTTTCCTGATGATTGTGGCCTCCATGTACAATGGAGGTAATAGAGAATGCCAAGTGCCTGAGAGACACCCTGTGTGACTGTTGCTTTAAAAGTGGCTAGGTTTCTGAGATCTATTCACTGATAGTTTTTAGTGCTATAGTATTTCATCATATGATTAATGTAGATTTTATTTAACTGTTTTTCTATCCATCTGTATTCAGGTTTTCCTGTTTCATCACTGCTACCATATTGAAATGCACATTTGTGTTCACTTCTTCTTGAACAGACATACAAAATTTTTAGAGCTATAACTTTGTGTGGAAGTACAAAATTGTAAGGCATGTGCAACCCAGACTTTCTCTCTTTCAGTTCAAGTTATATATCTGCCAGTACTGTGTCTGTTTCTTCCTAATGTCCTTGCCATTCTTTGGCATGGTCATGCTATTTATTTATTTATTTATTGACAGGGTCTTATTGTGTAGTTCAGGCTGGCTTTGAGAAAATTTCTCCCTGGTATTTTGCACTTATTATTTTCTTTCCATCAAACTATATATGCCCCATGTATTTAGGATTGAGTAAAACACAATGATTGGCCAATGCTTTGTGTTCCAAGTGACATCACACTTGTTGTTCATCAACAACATCTACTCTGCCTTTGATTTTGTTGTAGAAAGTTAGCATCTCAGGCATCTCAGGCTTCTGTTTTGTTGACATTTTCCTATCAATACTTCCATCATGGTGCATGTTGACATCAGCAGTATCAGCCTTTGTTTTTGTCATATATGAGTCCAGTGTTATATATTTCTGAAATCCAAAGATTGTACTATATAATTCTGTTTTGAAATTTCAACATTTCATTTGGAATTTCTGCTTTCTTCCTGCGTGTAGTTCCTTCATTGGTCAAATTGTACTCTATCAGCAAATGTAATGTCAATTGGAAACTGGTAAACCAATTGTCAAATGTCACATTCCGATTTATTTGGGAGATTGGAGCAACAAGTCTGTTGACAACAACATCCTTTGGTTTATTAATATACAAGTAAGGACCTTCTGGCAGAGTTCTAGGATAAATTTCTAAATTGAAACCATAATAAGTCTTCATATCTACAAAGGCATAAATTTTTATGCCATATTTTGAAGTTTTTGGAGGAGCATATACTGCGTGAAACTATGGCAACCATGAAATGCTGCAAGATGTTTATCAATATTCATGTATTCAGATAGTGTGTAAATTGCTTGACAGTTACTCATAAATCTCTCAAATAAGGAGTGGATAGTAGTCAGATTATCAGTTCTTTTTTTTTTTTTTCTTTGCAGGCAGTTTTAGCATCAAACCTCAGGCAATTTTGAAGGAAATCAAGTCTCCTCAGTGTCATTGTTATTCTATAAAACTCAAGCCTATGCCCATTGCTTTTCCATAAGTCTTTTACATGCCTGTGATTACCATGAAAAATCCTTGCTAAGTACAGCAGACCTATAAAGGGTTTCAGTTCAGCTAGTGAGGTGTCATAATGAGTGCATTTTGAATATGGCAATTGGTGCCTACAGAACATTTTATTTGTATTTCAGCACTTGTGTATTTCACAACACCTTGTAACATTTTATCTGTTATAATCTGCAACATTGAATGGCAGGGCTGGCATTCTGTCCAATAGGTTTCACCCCTGCCAAGATCTTCATTATATTTTTGGACCTATGTTTTCATTCTATATTTCTATCACTATATCATTCTATCACTGTATTTTCATTCTAACATTGGATCTTTCCATTTGGTTTCATGATCATTTTGACTAATGAAATATGTACTCATATTGCTGTTTTCTTTATCATCTGAATCAAGGAGGTCTGCATCCCTTGTGTCTGTATCAGTTGATCCTTGCTCCATTTCACTGACGCAGGAACTTTGGCTCACACGGCCAATATCCAAGTCATTATCATCTTCATCATTCATGCATGCATAATCTGATTATTTACTTTCAACCTCCTTGAAAATTTATAAATCTGTTTTTTTACATGCCATTGTACTGAATTAGGCTACTTCTACCAGAAAAATCTAAAGAAAACTTATTGAAAAAACAATTCCCAAATGCACAGCAATTTAGCAGTGAGCATTTCATGAGTGAGTAAAACTCACCTGTTGAATCTCCTGTACCTTGCCGTTCATCTGCCAAGTGAGCAAATACATATATGGGTGTTTGCTTTCCCCAGGTACAGCTACTGTGAGTCACACTCACATTTTATTATAGTAAAATACATATTTTTATAGCAGAAGAGTGCTGTGGGTATATTTTACCCGCTCTGTTGCCCAGGTAAACATATACTATACCTTTTGGAGCATTATATGGGTAAAAATTCTGGTTTGACACTTTTGTACATATGCACATACCTTGCTAGGAGGTGTCATAAAGAGTGCATTTTTTAATACAGCAGTTGGTGCATGTAGAACATTTTATTTGTATTTCAGCACTTGGGTTTTTCACAACATCTTGTAGCATTTTGCCTGTTACAATTTGCAATGTTGAATGGCAGTGCTGGGATTCTGTCCAATAGGTTTCACCCCTGCCAAGACAGGTTTTTGTTCTGTTTCTTTTTCATTTAGCACTTTAAATATTTCACTCTGCTGTCTTTTTGCTTTCGTGGTTTCAGATGAGAAATCCAATATGTTTTTAACCTTCCAAGTAAGGTGTTGCCCTTACCTGGATTCTTTCAAGATTCAGTCTCTTGATTTTCTGCAGTAAGAGTAGATGTATCTAGGTATAGATTTGGGGGGGGGTATTTTTCTTGCTTTGATGGACTTGTGGTTTGTTAATTTTGGAAAATTCTCAGCTGTTATTACTTCAAATATTCTCTGTGTTACTTTCTTTTTCTTCTGGTATTTTCAGTATACATATTTCATATCTTTTGAGATTGAATCATTCTGTTTTATCTTTGCTGTTCATTGTGAAGTTTTTATTTAAATATTCTCAAACCTAATGATCCTTTCCTGGCTATGTCCAGTCTAACAGTGAGCTTGCGAAAAGCATGCTTCATTTACTTAATGTTAAAAGAGGTACTGCTCTGGGCATATGTCAAAATGTTTGCTTTTCCTTTTCCATTGGTAGATGCATGAGGGGCCTTTTCTCTGCCATTCATCCTGTGAACCTAGTGGTGCTCTTGCAGTTAAAATCATGAAGGTGCAGGTCCTCTGTAAGATTGCGTCTCCAGGAGATTTTCTGTCCTAAGCAAGTAGATAACTCAGTTTCCTGCAGTTAGTCAATTAGTCATTAAGTGTTTGTACCAGTTTCTGGCTCCAGAGACATTGTGATTCTCTGAATTCATTTGTCTTTCTGCCTTGAAGCCAGCCAACTATGAACTGAAACCTCTACAAACTGCGAGCTACAATAAATCTTGCCTTCTTTAACTCTGGGTGCTGTGTTTTGTCTCAGCAATAAGAAAAGTAACTAAGACAGTGTCCTTATAAAAACTTTGACCTAAAGACACAAATAGGGAAGATGATGTGAACAGACAGAGAATACTGCATAAAGGTGGACACAGAGTTTTGCTGCCACATGTGAAGGAATGTCTTGAGCTCTCAAAGCTGGAAAGGGGAAAGAAGGACCTTCCTGTGTAGATACCACTAGCGCATGGCACTGACAGCACCTTGATTTCAGTCTTCTGGCCTCAAGAACTATAAAGCAGGATGTTTTTATTGCTATAAGTCATCCACTGTTGGTATTTTCCTATCCCAAGAAACTAATAATGACCAAGTGGGATTTATTCCAGAAAAGCTAGAATGGTTCATCCTTCCTGGCAAACACAGGGTCCTAAGTTTGATTCCCAGCACACACTCAAAAAGACTTGAGCTTGGGTTTCTGTCTGGTCTGCCTCCCTATAGTTTGCTTTAGTACAAAGCAGACAGTTTCTTCAGGAGAAAATAATGCTTTAGAATTCCTCACCAAGCAATCTGGATTTTTCCTTTTGATTAAATTTTACTTAGGTGATAGATATTATCTTCATTATTTAAAGCATTTTAGAAGTTTATTTATTTATTTATTTATTTATTTTGAGACAGGGTCTTGCTATGTACTCTCGGCCTTGAACTTGCTATGTAGCCCAGGCTAGCCTCAAACTCATGATCCTCTTGCCTCAGCCTTCCACATGCTGAGATTACAGGAGTGCACCACCGTGCCCAGTGTAACAGTTTTCTTAACCTAGTTTTAAAAAACCATTTCAACAGAAATTTGGTTCCCAAAGGGTGATCCACCTTTTGTCATTTTAAGTCTTAATTTTGCGCTTAAGTGAACCCTGGTTCCTGCCAGGTTCATTTTATTTCATGATCTTTTCCTGTAGCTTAATTATTTCAGTGCTGAAGTCTGAGGTGGGACCGTTATTTTCTGTCCCTCAGAAAATGGAAGAAATTCAATGGTTTTGTGATTGGAATAATGTCTTTTTTCATTATTAAAATCTAGTAATCTTACCAAGAAGTGCATTGGTATTGACTGTTGACTGTTTTATCTGATATCCTTGAATCACATTAAGTTCTTTAAACTTAGGCCTTCCTCCAGTGAAAAATTTATTCTCATTTTTTTGTTTCTTCCTCAAGGATAAGACACATGCACACACTGTATGTCTTTCTTTTATTGCACAGCTATTATTTTTCTCCAATCCTTTCTTTTTTGTGCTTCCTTCATTTCATTTTACTTAGTTTTTTGCAATCTATGCAATGCATCTCTCTTTCCAGTTGTCTTGTGCTCAGCTTCTTCCCTTTTACTTGAGTTATTTTATCTTTGGTTGGGTTTTTTTTTTTTTTTTTGGAGCTCTTCTAGATCACTTTGAAAATTCCATCTTTGTGTTGCTTTGGGGGCTCTACTGTGCACTCCTTTGAATATAAGTTTCACAATACTTATATTTAATTTCTTTCAAGGGAGTCATTCTCATCTGCTCTATGTTTAATTCTTTTGATGTGCAAAAGGAATTCCCCTTGTCTGTCCTTCACACTTCTTCCTCTTTTGAGCAAAGGACTATATTGGTTTTTTGTAGATGATGTGCTGGTTCACTTTCCTGTTTCTCAGTTTGAATGGGGCTGCTCTACAGGACGAGTTGAGGTGAAGGAGGTGTCTGATGTGTGAACACCGATGTTTGCTTGGGTGAGTGTCAAGTGAGTGACAGCAAGAGACAGCCTCGAAAATGGCAGAAAGGAGATATTTATTTTGATATATATTCATTTATTTTGACCAGCAGCTGCTTACCCAGCTGTTGCTTACCCTTTCCCCTGCACACCCACGCATGGACACGTTGCCAGTGAAATGCATGAAGAGATACAGCTGCCTTGAACATACGCAGTAATGGTGGAAAAATGTCTCTTCCCAAGGATCTGAGCATGTATACTGATCCTGGGCTCTAAGACCTTTGGCAAAACAGAAATTTCAGGTGCATGGATACTGGTACAAAGATGATTCCTTCATATTGAGGGTATATAGGACAATACCCCTCCTGGTTTTATCTCTGTTGCTTTTTTTTTTTAAATGAGGCTTGTTTTGTTCAAAAATTCATTCACTTCTGAGTCACAACATGTCAAAGTAAAAACTGCAACAAAGCAAAACGGGCAAGAAAGTGAGACTCTTGCAATAGGAGGACAATGTGGGCTCAATTCTGCTGAAAGAAGGTGCAAAAGTTTTTAAGACTTGGATGGGGCCAGGTGTGGCATACTTATAATCCCAGCACTTGGGAGGCTGAGGCAGGAAGATCCTGTGAGTTCAAGGGCAGCCTAGACTACACAGCAAGCCCCCCAAAAAAACAAAAAAGAAAAACTAACTTGGTTTGGATCAGGGCATTGTGAGTCACATGCTTTTCCATATGAGCTTTATCCAGAGGAAAAGTGAACTTTTTGGGGTCCTCGGGACAGGAGGTAGTGTTATACTTTAGACCAAGGCACCCCCTGAGCTTAGGCTCCGGCCCGCCTACGTGCACCAAGAGATGGGGGCATTCCCTTCCTTGATGTCCACATTTTACAGAGATGCCCTGGGTTCAGGAGAAAGACATCCCATGGATCTTAAAGTAGCAAGGAGCTTTTAAGGAGATTTATACACATTTCAAAGGGGATAGAGAAGGATTTGTAACTACAAGTTTTCTAAAGTGAATGCTTTACCTCAGGGGAAGACATGCCTGGCTAAGGTGTATCCAAGGTGAGGGGAACATGAAGACAGCCTTGGCCTCCTCTGGGCCCCATCTCACCTTGGGTCACTCTCTGTCCTGAGCCTCACACTAGCCCGACGCTAGAGAGGGGATGTAGTTGTGGAAACTGGCAGAAAGCCTAGGTGGCCCCTCCGGCACAGCCGCCTCTGTGTTTTGGCCTGGTCCTGGAGGAGATGAAGGTCAGGAAAGAACCTGGGGGCTAGGAGAGCCAGGGTCTGGAGCCTGCCTGCCTTGCACCATGAGTAACATCTCTATTCCTTCTCACTGCAGGGTCTATTCACTTTTCCTTGGGTGTCAGAAGGTGGAGGAAAGGACGGGCTGGCAAAGATACTGGCAAAGCTTGGAAGTGCCAAAACCTCGTACCATTTATATCAACGACTCCCTCAAGAACAATTTCTGCCAAAACTGGATCAGGTGAGAAGGGGTGTATATCTGGGATGGGAGGAAGGAGGAGGCATAGAGGGTCCTCCTTCCAGTTTATCTGGATCAAGTCATGTGGTTCTGTGCTTCAGGCTGCAGTACTTTCCCCCAAATTTGAGGGGCTTGAAATTGTCAAGCTCACTACTGAGACAAGGTTTTGCTTTCAGTTCACCTTCAAGCCACTCTGCCCCATCATGGTCTCTGTTCTCACTTGTTCCAGCTGCTACCTGGAACTGCCAACCCAGAGTGCTCTTTGAAATTTCTTTCAATATGAGATAAATACTTTCAGAGGGACCCTTACAAATCTGGACTCCCTACTGGCACCTTGTACTGGAGACTTAGCACTCGTCTTTCTTAAGAGTTCTGTTTCCTGTGGAATTCACTGAGATGAGTACTTATTTCTGAGGCACCATTAAGTGAAAACTTGCAAAGAAACTACTTTTTGAGTCCCTATTTAAAAAACCCAGGTCGTAAGACCAGGTACTGGATCCATTAGCTCAATAGTTTTAAGCTTTTTGCCTGTGAACTGATGATGTAGCTTAAAAATATACCTCACTGACATGGCAAGCAGAAGGAGGTATGTGTGTAGGCCCACAGTGAAGTCCAAAGAGAGAGGGGTACTGAGCTGGATGGTGGCTCAGGGCACTCTGTCTCATCACCAAGAGTCTCACCTGGAATGCCCAATTGTGGAAGAGGAATAAAGCCCAGAACTTGTGCAGAGTAGAATATAGAACTGGGAACTATAATGGTGAGCTTTCCCAGCATTGGGATAAAATATCCAACACCACTTACGGGAGGAGAGGTTTGATTTGGCTTAGGGTTCCAGAGAGCGTAGTCCAAGCTGGGTGGCTCCCAGGCAGAGACACCATGGAGGGAGGGTGCGGTGGAGGATGGGTGCCAACTTCATGGCAACCAGGAAGCAGAGCAGGAACAGCTCCAACAAGAGGTGTACCCTCCACAGGCATGCCCCAGGGACCCCCACCACCCGCGCTGGGTCCTCTTAGCACATTCGTCCACGAACATGTGAGGATCCAGCGCTAACTGTATATTAACTTATTATTATTGTAATTGTTAACATATGTTAACTAGACAAATTCACAGGATTCACTGATCTTTCCATACATGCACATGTTATGCACTAATCATGTCTAAGTACTTCTTTTCTGCCCTTGGTCTGCCCTCCTCCTCTTCCCAATGCAGCTTCCAAGTCCCTTAATTTCTTCCTGTACCTCCTCTCCTTCCTCCTGCCCTGTCTCTAGTGGCCGCTAGCCTGCTCTGTATTTCTGTCATGTTGACTTACTGGTTTCCGTAAGCGAGCAGAAACACGCAGCATTTGTCTTTCTGTACCTGGCTTGTTTCACTCTGCATAATGTTCTCCAGTTCCATGCAGGCTACAGCAAATGACAGGACTATTCTTTTTTTTTATAGTTCAGTATTCTATTGTGTAATATACTCCATCTATTATACCACATTTTCTTATTCATCTGATGAAGGGCATCTGGGTTGATGTTGTATTTTTGCTATTAAATGTGGGGGGTGCAGGTATCTTTTTGGTATAAAGCTTTCATCTCCTTTGGGTACGTACCTGGCATTGGCCTACTTTTAGTTTTTTGAGGCATCTCCATACTGTTTTCCATAAAGGCTGTGCTAACTTATATTCTCATCCACAGTGGAAGAGTTCTTTTTTCTTCACCTACTTGCCAGCATTTGTCTCTTGCCTTTCAACATTTTTTATTAATAAAGTTGACATCCCTTGTGTGGAGCTGGTACCTATGTGTAACACATCTGAATTCTTTCTTCTTCCCTTTTCCCTCCTCTCCCTCCTCATTCCTTCTGTCTCTTGCTTTCCTTCTTCTTTGAGAAAGATCTATTTCTCTACTTCCTGTTATCTATCTTTTATTTTGGTCTTTATTTGAGTTCCTCATAGAAGAGAAACCCTGAGATATTTAAACTCGTGTGTCTGATTTACTTGTAACATCATGGTCTCAAGGTGCCCCCATCTCTCCAAAATGACTCGAGTTTACCTTTCTTTATGTCAGAGTAACATTTCATTGTGTATAAATACCGTGTTGTCTTTATCCACGCACCTACTGGTGAACATGTAGGCTGCTTTCAAGATTTAGGTACGATGAACTGTGCGGCTGCCATGTTTCCCCAAAGATAAGACCAGAACTTATATTAATTTTTTGCTCCAGAAGAGTTAATATGGCTTATTTTCAGGGGATGTGTTATTTTTATGCACTACAATCTACATGTATTTATTTGTGTATGAAAAACTACACTTTTCAAACACAGTCATGTCATCCTCTGGAGCATCATCCTAACTCTCTGAACCCCCAGTTCTGGCCTGAATGTCCTGCGACTCCATTTCCTGCAGAACCGCGGGCCCCAAGCGCTCACGCCTGGCGCTAGAGCTCTCCTTCACCCTGCGCCCTTTGTCCATGTGGCAGCTCCAGCGCACTGGCAACACAGCGTCGGTGATTTCGGCCCGTGAATTCTCAACCAAGTCATGGCCTCTTGCAGGCCGGCTTCACAGAGTCTGCATTGAATCAAGTGTTCATTGGAGATTCGCAAGACAGGAGTGGCAACAAGAAAGGTGACAGTTAAGAAAGACGGTCCTCAGAGACTTCCGGGAAGATGGCGACCGGGTAGGCAGCAGAGAGAGAACCTCCCAGAGGATTACCACCCAAACAATGAAATATAACAATATGAAGACAGAAATAAGGACTTCCGGGAAGAAGACGACCAGCCGAGAGAGCGAGTGTGGAGGGAAGAACGGCTTCAGCTCCTGAACCTGACAGAGAACGCGCTACTGGGACA
>PVLD010027518.1:0-20664 GCA_004027595.1 Dinomys branickii | reverse complement strand
CCTAAGAGACCTGTTTCTATCCTTCCTCACCCTGATGGCTGAGTGACCTGGCATTGTTTAAATGCCTGAGGCTTTTAATTCTTTGTATGTTCTAGATAGAAGACCTTTGTCTGAGGGACAGACAGCTAGGATTTTTTTCCCAATTTGTGGGTTTTCTTTTTACTTTGCTGCTGATTTCTTTAGATGTGCAAAATCTTTTCAGTAGGATGAGGTCCCAGTTATTGATTCTTTGAAGTGTTTCCCTTGCAGTTTCATTTTTGTTCATGAACTCTCTGCCTACTCCTATGTCTTCAAGATTTTTACCTACTTTCTCTTCCAATAGATTTAGAGTTTCTGTTTTAATATTGAGATCTGTGATCCATTTTGACCTGAGTTTGGTGCATGGGGATAGACTTGGGTCTATTTTCAGTTTCTGGCAAGAGGCAAGGCAGTTTTACCAGCACCATTTATTAAACAGGCCATCTTTTTTCCAGTGAGTTTGGTTGGCCCCTTTGTCAAATACTAGGTGGCTGAGTGTGTTTTTGTTGTGGTGCATCTTCCAGTCTGTTCCATTGATCCTCAGGTCTGTTTTTTAGCCAGTACCAGGTTGATTTTATTACAGTAGCTTTGTAGTATAATTTCAGGTCAGGGATTGTGATTCCATCTGACTTATCTTTGTTGCCCAGGATTGCTTTTGCTATTCTGGTCTCTTCTGGTTCCACATGAATTTAAGGCATACTTTCTCTAGATCTGTGAGGTATGACAATGGTAGTTTAATGGGAATTGCATTGAATCTGTACAACAGTTTTGATAGTATGGCCATTTTCACAATGCTGGTTCTTCCTAACCATGAGCAGGGGATGTTTTTCCATTTATTGAAATCCTCTTCGATCTCTTTTTTCAGAGTGCTGTAGTTTTCACTAAATAAATCTTTCACATTCTTTGTTAGATTGATTCCTAAATATTTCAATTTCTTGGATGCTATTGTAAAAGGTATGGTTTCCTCAATTTCTCTCTCAGTCTGTTTGCTGTTCGTGTATAGGAGTGCTATTGATTTTAGGGTGTTGACTTTGTATCCGGCTACGCTGCCGAATTTGTCAATTAATTCCAGGAGTTTTCTTGTGGAGTTTTTAGGGTCCTTCATGTATGGTATCATGTCATCTGCAAATAGTGATAGTTTAACTTCTTCCTTTCCTATCCTTATTCCTTTTATTTCTCTCTCTTATCTAATTGCTCTAGCTAATGCTTCCAGAACTATGTTGAATAGGAGTGGTGACAATGGACATCCTTGTCCTGTTCCTGACTTTAAAGTGATAGTTTTCAGTTTTTGTCCATTTAGTACGATGTTGGCTGTTGGTTTGTCATAGATGGCTGTGATCAGATTGAGGTAGAGGCCATCTATTCCTATTTTTTCTAGGGTTTTTAACATGAATGCATGTTGGACTTTATCAAAAGCCTTTTCTGCATCTATTGAGATGATCATGTGGTTTTTGTCTTTGGCTGTATTGATATGATGTATTACATTAATTGATTTGCGAATATTGAACCATCCCTGCATTCCTGGGATAAATCCAACCTGGTCATGGTGTATAATTTTCCTTATGATTCGCTGTATTCTATTTGCTAGTATTTTGTTGAGTATCTTTGCATCTATGTTCATTAGAGAGATTGGCCTATAGTTCTCTTTCTTGGTTGGGTCCTTCTCTCGTTTTGGTATCAGTATAATACTTGCCTCCAGAAATGTATTAGGGAGAATGTACCTGTCCAAATTTAAAGACCCAATCCAGAAATGGGCATCTGAGATGAATACACACTTCTCAGGTAAAGAAATACAAATGGCAAATAAATACATGAGAAAATGTTCCACATCTTTAGTCATTCGAGAAATGCAAATAAAAACAACATTGAGATTTCATCTCACCCCAGTAAGATTGGCCAGTATTAAAAAATCAACCAATAACAAATGCTGGTGAGGCTGTGGAGAAATAGGGACTCTACTGCACTGCTGGTGGGATTGCAGACTGGTGA
Organism: Dinomys branickii; assembly: GCA_004027595.1. NCBI lineage: Eukaryota > Metazoa > Chordata > Mammalia > Rodentia > Dinomyidae > Dinomys > Dinomys branickii. The sequence continues at coordinate 18,657 of PVLD010027518.1, read as the reverse complement.
AACCACTGTGGAGAGCAGTTTGGAGATTTCTCAGCAAACTAGGTCTGGAGGTTCCATTCAAACCAGCTGTTTCCCTTTTGGGTATTTTCCCAGAAGATCTGAAAACATCATATCACTCTGATATATGTGCACCCATGTTTATAGCAGCGCAATTTGTAATAGCTAAATTGTGGAAGCAACCCAATGTCCATCCACAGAGGACTGGATTAAAAAACTGTGGCATTTGTATATAATGGAATATTACTCAGCTATAAAGAGGGACAGATTTGGGGCCTTTGTAGGCAAATGGTCACAATTAGACACCATACTCATAAGTGAAATAAATCAGAGGTACATGTGCAAGCACCGTATTGTGTCACTGGTGTAAGAACCTGAGGTTGGGAATATAAACTAAGAGACATGAAGGAAATCTGTTCAGAAGTAAAGAACAGATGAAATGAGGGAAAGGAGAAAAGAAAGAGGCAAAAATGTATGTATGTATGTATGTATATACATATGCACAGGATGGCTAACATGGTTCAACTATTGTCTTATGTCACTTAATTGTAAGGAATAGTTGATGACTGGTTGTTTGATCAATCATGTATGTCTATATGCGTTTTCCTGAGCATACACTTTAAAGTTATCAATATACAATGCAACAACTATTGTTGGTTTCCTGTTGCTTTGTCTATAATTCAATTTTGATTATACTGTTATAGTGCTACTTTGTGTCTCTTTGTTAATGCTTTCCTCTTTTTTTGTTGATGTAGTTCTTTTTCTCTCACACTTTAAAAAATTATATAAAAAAACGAAAAAGCAAGGAAGGGATAATTATCTATGTATGTATGTAAGTATGTATGTATATGCAGCATATCTAACTTAGTTGTACTACTGACTTAGGTCACTTTATTGTAGGGAATAGTTGATGATTATTTGTTTGATCAATTTTGCATGTCTATATCTGTCTTCCTGAGTATACACTCCAAAGTTATCAATATGTAATGCAACAACCATTGTTGATTCCCTGTCACCTTGTCTGTAACTCAGTTTTGTATGTAGTATTCTTATGCTAGTTTGTGTCTGTTCATTAATATGTTTTTGTTCTTTTACTTTTAAAATAAAAGTGAAAAAAATAAAAAAATAAATGCCTGAGGCACATGAGAACAAAGAAAAGGGGCATGTGGTTTACTGCAGGTGGCACTGCTCTATAACATTGTAAGAAAAACACACCTGCTGTGTTTTTTTTAATGATTTCTTCCTAATTTGGTCTTGAGGCCTCTCTGTTGAGAATGGCTATAGCAAAGTTGGCCACTTTCTAGGAGAGGAAATAGTTGGGTTCAAGTATGCCAGGTGAAAAAAATGAGGAACAGAGTACTTAAATCATTGAAATATCTGAACTCAGTTGAATGGGACTAGATATCAATAACAAAAGGAAAACTGGAAAATTCAAAATCATGTGGTAATTAACATACTCCAAACAACTAATTGATAAAATAAAATCAAAAGGCAAATCAGAAAATATCTTGAGATAAATGAAAGTGAATGCATACGGCCCATGGGCAAAAGGGCTCTGCTTGATTTAATGTTTTGTTGTCACTGTCTTATAATTAATTTTCAACAATGTGCTCCCATTTTCCATTTATACAGAGCCCAGAAATTATGTCACCAGTCCTACTAGTCACATGTGAATAACTAATTCTCAAGCCTCATTTGAAAAGACATCATCAGGGGAGCACCAAGATGGTGGAATGGTAAGCAGCACAGAAAGATCCTCTCTGAGAGTTACCATTCAGATGCTGGAATATAGCAATGTGAAGAAGACAAGAAGGATAGAAGTGGGCCCCCTGGACCAAGGAAGGATCTGAAGTATGAATTGAATATCACAGAATGAAGAGAGAAACTTCAAGAAGAAGGAGGTAGCTGGCAGTGCCTTCTCCCTGAAAACAAAGCAGAGTGATTCAAACTTGCGGACACAGTGACTACTGGTGACCCCAGAGGCCTCCACAGAGACATGAAGCAGTGGAGGTGAGCAGTGGACAGGAAGGACTGCACTAGATGGTGGTGAGTGCTGAGGGCTCAAGTCACCCTACACGAGAAAGCAATTGGCTGGGAGCCATCTTGGAAAGAGGCCAGCTAGGCTCAGAATTCAGAGTAGCTGCTGGCTCCATCTAGCAGCTCCCAGCTGGGCTCAGGCCCTTGGAAGGTGCACTGAAGTCTGAAGGCTAAATGAATCTGATCTTGGCTAGAAGGTGCAGGCTCACTGAGACTGTTCACTACCCCACCAAAAAGCTACTACTGGCTTGTTGGGATAAATCAATATGGATTGGAAAAAAAACACACAGTTTGGGACTCTGTTCCCACATGTTGTCTACCAGAGACAGCAGAGACATACCTCGAGGTAGACTTTTTCATTCTATCTCTTGTTTGTTTTTGTTTTGGTGTGGTGGTGGTTTTGTTTTCTGTTTTGGTTTTTTTCTCCTTCATTGTTATTTTTATATGAGTGTGAATGTGCTTTCTAGCTTCTTTGTGGTTGTGGTTGTGATTCTGTTCTGTTCTTTTTTATCTTTTCCTTCTCTCATTCCCTCCCGTCTTCTGTACAAGTTTCCCAAAGCTAGCATGATTCCTCTCTTTGTCCTCCAGCCTTACTTATAATCTCTTCCTCTTCTTCCATTTCTATATTTTGTCCCTAACCCATTTTGCATTTTACTACTTGAGGGCAAAATTGACACATTTTTAACTTGTATACTACATATAATTTTCTGATTTGTTTTAGATTTTTTTATATAACCACAAATCTAGTTCACATGGTTAAAGGTGGCAAATGAATGGGTAGCTCCGTTTGTCATTTTCTAGACTGAGTTTGAGGCTATTGTAATTGCTGATGGGACCACTTCAGCCAAAAGTGACATAATAGTTCTAAACAGCTGTTCTTCCTGTATTCCAAGACTGAGATTGACTAAGGGTCACAGAAAGTACTGTGGCACAGTGCCAAAGAACCAGGAACTAGGCAAAACAGGCAGCAACTTCTCATCCCCAACAAACTAAAGCCATAGGATCTTGAAACAGACTCAAAACTCAAAAACCAGACACACCTGGAACACATCTCAGAAAAGTAGTCATTTCCTAAGGGTTCTAAATACTAGCAATACAGAAATCCACCATAGGCAAGTTACAAACATCAGCCCAGGAATTAAACTAAAAAAAAAAAAAAGAAAAAATGAAAAGACACTTCAACTGGATGTATGCAACCCCATACATCCAGTTCACCAAAGGCAAATCCAGGAGGCAATGAGGTGGGACAATCTGAAAACCACACACCTAGCCTCTTTGAAGTGGTAACAACAAAGCACTTGAATGAAGTTATAGAAAAAAATTACATTAGAAATAATTTCTCAGATAACTGCAGAGATGGTGTCCACAATAAAAACCATGCTTAGTGACTCTAGAGCAGGTACAGACAAAAAAAATAGAGGAGCTTAAAATTACAGAAGCCATGAATGCTCAACATAGGAAAGGAATAGAAACCATAAGGCAGATTCAGGCAGATATTCAGGACAACAAATATGCCATTGAAAGTACCCACAGCAGACTAAGCCAATGTCAGGACAGGATCTCAGATATAGAAGACAGGCTTATGATTAGCTATCATGAAAAGAAAAATTTCTTAAAAATAGCAAGGAACTATGGGAAAGTAATACAGCATCTGCTACATAAGACAAAGAAGAATAACTTAAGATTGACTGGAGTTAATGAAAAACAAGAGATAGCACAACTGATATTAAAAAACAACCGTTCACAGACATGAAAGAAAAGGGTCCCTGGTAGAGAAAAAGAATTTGACATACAGTAAGTGAGGCACATAGATCTCCAATTAGCCATTACAAAAAAATTTACCTAGGCACATCATAGTCAAGATTCCAGAAATTCAACACAAGAATATAACCTTAAAAGCTGTTAGATAAAAAACCAAATCACCCATGAAGGAAAGCCCATAAGTATCACAGCTGATTCCTAAGCACAAACCCTCAAGTGAAGGAGAATTTGGAGTAAAGTATTTCAACTTCTAAAGGAAAACAAAGTTTAACCTAGATTGATGTACTCTGCAAAACTATCTTTCAAAACTGATGGAGAAATAAGATACTTCCATCATAAAGAACATCCAAAGAAATTTAAGACCACCAAGCCAGCACTCCAAAATATTTTCAAAGACTTTCTAGAAAGAGATAAGAAGGACGACAACTCCAAGAAACACAGAAAAAGAATCAAAGGGAAAAGAGACAGGGAGCCAACAACAGGAAAATAACATGACAAGGATAAGTTAATACATACCTGTTATTATCAATGTTAAGCGTCTCAATTCACTATCAGAATGCTTTAAAAAGTAAGATCCAATGATATGCTACATACAAGAAACACAATTAAAAAAGAAATTCGTAGACTGAAAGTCAAAGAATGGAAAACAATACTCCATGTGAAAGGAACCCAAAAAAAATCAGAAGTAGCTATTATTTTTCAGACAAAATGAATTTCAAGCCCAGGCTGATTAAGAGAGATAAAGAAGGTCACTACATCCTTGTAAAAGGAATAATCCAAGAGGAAGAGATAAGAATAATGAATATATATGGAATAAACACCAGTGTACCAAACTATATAAAGAAAATATTAACAGGCATGAAAAATCACATAAGCACTAATACAATTGTACTGGAGGATCTCAAAACCCCACTCTCATAAAAAGACAGATCAACTAGATAAAAATCAACAATTAAATATTAGAACTAGACCAAACTTTTGAACAAATGGACTTAGTAGATATCTACAGAGTGTTCCATCCCACAACATTGGAACACACCTTCTCAGCTGCACATAAGATGATCTGCAAAATAGACCACATATTAGCTCATGGAACATGCTTAAGTAAATTCAAAGGAATTGAAATTATCCCATGCATATTATCAGAGTGCAGTGCAATGAAATTGGAAATCAATGGCAAAAAAAAACCCACAAGAACTTCATAAATACATGGCACAAAAATAGCACCTTCCTGAACAATCAATGAGCCATAGATGAAATTAAAGAAATCAGTTTCTGCAGTTAAATGATAATGATATTGCAACATACTGGAACTTATGGACACAATAAAATCCCTTCTATGAAGAAACTTCATATCACTAAATACACACATTATTAAAACAGAGCAAGTGCAAATAAACAACTTAATGATGAGTCTCAAACATCTAGAAAAAGAAGAGTAGGCTAAGCCAAAAGCTTGCACAAGGGAGGAAAATATAAAGATCAAAGCAGAAATTAACATATTAGAGACTAAAACAACAATACAAAGACTCAACAAATTGAAGAATTGGTTTTTTGAAAGATTAAATAAAATTGACAAACCCTTACCCAACCTTATCAAAAAAGGAAAGAAAAGACTCAAATCCATGCATTTAGGAATGAAAAGACCTTGCAGAAATTGAGAAGATCATCTAGACCTACTTTGAAAACTTGTATTCTAATAGGATTGAAAGTGCAGATTTGGAGAGATTCCTAGATTCATATGAATTACCAAAGCTGAATCAAGAAGATTAAAAAACCCTAAATAAACCAATACAAATTAATGAAATCAAAGTTATAATTAAAAACCTACCAACAAAGAAAAGTCCAGGCACTGATGGATTCACTACTGAATTCTACAAGAAATTTAGGAAAGACCCTAACATCGCTACTTGTCGAACTCTTTAATGAAATTGAAAGGGAAGCAATACTCTCATATTCATTCCTGGAATAGATTATTTCCCTGATATCAAAACCATAGAAGGTCCCAACTAAAAAAAAATAATAATAATTACAGGTCAATCTCCCTAATTAATATAGATGTAAAAATCCTCAATAAGATACTAGCAAATAGAATGCAGAAAATTATCAAGAAGATTATGCATAATGACCAACTGGGATTCATCCCAGGGATGCAGGGATGGTTCAACATATGTAAGTCGATAAATGTAATGCACCATACTAACAGAGCCGAGCAGAAAATCATATGATCATCTCAATAGAGCAAGAAAACCTTTTGACAAAGGCTAGTACATATTCATGATTTTTAAAAACCCCCAGAAAATTCAAATAGATGGTCTTTATCTCAAACTTATAAAATCCATCTATGACAAACTGACAGCACAAATCACACTAAATGGACAAAAATTGAAAGCTTTCTCTCTAAAATCAAGAACAAGACAAGGATGTGTACTCTCCGCTCTTATTCAGCATAATCTTGGAAACTTTAGCCAAGAGAGAAAGAAATAAACAGAATAATGATAGGAAAGGAAGAAGTTAAATTATCTTAATTTGTATATGACATGATACTCTCTATATAGAAGACCCCAAAAGCTGCACTAAAAATCTGCTAGATTTAATAAACAAATTCAGTAGCATAGCTAGATACAAAGTCAACACTCAAAAATCAATAGCATTCCTGTATATGAATAAAAACTGAATGAGAGAGAAATTAAGGAAACAACACCTTTCACAATAGCATCCAAAAAATGAAATACCTAGGAATCAATCTAATGAAGGATGTAAAAGATCTCTACATTGAAAACTACAGTACTCTGAAAAGGGAGATTGAAGTAGATATCAGAAAATGGATAGATATCCCCTGTTCTTGGGTAGTAAGAACCAATGTAGTGAAGAAGGCCATACTTCCAAAACTTTTATACAGATTTAATGCAATTGCAAGCAAAAGTCTAATAGCATATCTCACAAGATTAGAGAAGACAATCCTAAAATTCATTTGGAAGCAGAGAAGACCTAGAATAGCAAAGGCAATTCTGGACAACCAAGGCAAGGCAGGAAGAATCATGATTCCTGACTTGAAATTATACTACAAAGATTCTGTGATGAAAACAGCATGGTACTGGTAAAAAACAGACCTGAAGATCAATGAAACAGATAAGCAGATGCAGAACCAACCCCAGACATACTCAGCCACCTTAACTTTGACAAAGTTGTCAAACATATTCACAGGAAGAAAGATATCCTCTTTAATAAATGGTGCTGGAAAAACTGGCTCTCCACATGCTGAAGATTAAAATTGGACTCATATCTTTCCTCACGCACTAAACTAATTCTAAATAGATCAAAGATCTAAATATTAAAACAGAAACATTAAAATCTGCTGGAGGATAGAATAGGTAAAACTCTTGAAGACATTGGTGTAGGCAAAGATTTTATGAACAAAACCCTGATTACACAGGAACTATCCAAAGAATAAAAAACTGGAATCTCATCTTATTAAAAAAGCTTTTTCCCAGCAAAACAAAGCACCAACAGAGTAAAGTGACAACACACAATGTGGGAAAAAATGTTTTCCAGCTTTTCCTCAGATAAAGGATTACTATTGAGAACATATAAAGAACTGAAAAAAATCAAAATCCCCCAAATTTAAAGACCTAATACAAAAATGGGCATCCGAGATGAAAACACACTTCTCAGATAAAGAAGTACAAACAGCAAATAAATATATGAAAAAAATGTTGACTATCACTGGTCATTTGAGAGATGCAAATTAAAATGCTAAGATTGCATCTCACTCTAGAAAGAATAACTATTATCAAGAAACCAACCAATAAGAAATGCTGGCAGGGCTGTGGGGAAAAAGGAACACTTATCCACTGTTATTGGGAGTGTAGACTGGTGCAATAATTGTAGAAATCAGTGTGGAGATTCCTGGAAAACCTGAGATTGAAAGTCCCATTTGACCCAGCTATTTCCCTTCTGGGTATCTTCTCAGAAGAATTAAAAACATTGTAGCACAATGATATATGTGAACCCATGTTTATAGCAGCAGAGTTTGTAATAGCTATATCTTGAAAACAACCCAAATGCCCATCAACCAAGGAATGGATAAAATAGATGTGGTCTTTTTATACAATGGAGTACTACTGAGCCATGAAGAAGGATAAACTGGAGAGTTTTTTAGGTTAATGGATGCAACTTGAGTCCATACCTATAAGTGAAATAAAACAGACACACATGTGTAAACATCATATTGTCTTCCTAGTGTGAGAAGCTGAAAGAATAAATAAGATCCAAAATGTACAATAGGTATTGTGAAATGGGAAGAAACTTCAAAAGGAAAGAGAACCTGGGATGGGGGAATGAAGAAAAGAAGGAAGAGAAAAGCAAATATATATATATATATATATATATATATATATATATATTTGGCTAACATTGTTTGGACAGTTAAATGCTAATATCTCATACTCTGAGTAACTAATTTAAAGAAAACAACATAAAATGTATTAGCAATTGTTACTCTCCTTTTATCTTGTTTTGAAATTTTGTTTTGCTCTTTAAGATGAAAAAAATGAAAGTGAAACCCACACTTTTCCAAACTTATAAAATGTCAAATTTAATAGCTTTTCATCACTCTAATGAAATATCTGAGGCAAATAACTTCATAAACAAATGTGGCTTAGTTAGTTGAAAGTTTGGGAGGCTGAGTCCAAACAGCATAGCTTCACCTCTGTTGAAGGCCCCATAATAGGTGGTAGGATTGCATGCCAGGAAAATATCACATGGCAGGGAAAGAAACAAGGAAAGAGGGGTCAGCTAGAACTGCTTCTTTAGTAACAACCTTCTCACAAGACTTCAAGTACCACCGAAGTACCTTAATGCTCTTCAAGGGAAGGGCTTCCAATGACCCAAGATCTCCCACCGAGCTCCAACTTTTAAAGGTTGAGAGAACTTCTCGATAGCACCACACTGAGAATCAACTCTATAATAGGATGGACCATTGGGGGCACCTGAATCATATCCAAACCGTTACACAGCAAAAGCAATTCTAAAAGGGAAGTTTATAGCAATGAATACATATATTAAAACTCAGCTGGGGATATAGCTCAATGGCAGAAGCACCTGCCTGGAAAGCACAAAGTCCTGAGTTCGATTCCCAGTACAAAAAAAAACAAAAAAACCCTTTAAAAAAGACCTTACAATCTGATTCTCCTCAGCATGTTTTCCTTACTCCAGAAGAGCGGTGTAGAGGTGGAGTGCGGGAGTCCGTGGCCCAAGCTCAGATCGGCCCAGGAGAGGGCCCTGAGAGACAGACATGCTCCTGGCCCCCAGAAGGGTGTCTCCTTGGCCCTTGACAGGGCATGCCCCTGGTGCTCTGCACCCCTGAGCCACCAGGGCTCCCCACCCCCGGTCCCAGCAGGGTGAGCCACCGGCCCTCCACGCCCCTGGCCCCCAGCAGGGTGAGGCCTGTGCTGGACAGCTATGAAGACTTGCCTGAGCCTACCGATGCGGAAGCGCTGTCAGAGCCTGGTAGTTCGTTTTATAACCCTGCCTACTCAACTGGGCACCCGATGGCAATGAGGGCTTGCCAAAGGGCTCTTCTCCACCGCCTGCTGTGGCAATTTGTGCACACCCACATGTACATGTAATTAGAAGCAGCCAAGTCTCTTCCCAAAGTGAGAGCATTAGGGAGTAAATAAACCAAAAAAGCACAGTTATTACCAGTGAGAAGACCACTGATAGGGTGGTAGAATAATGGAGACAAAGTGGAGGAAAATTATTAATTGAATGAGACATCATCTATGTAACTGAGTAACAAAGACGAAGATAACATTCTGTGATATAGCATCCAGTCTTAACTCCCTACTATTTTCTCTGTAATTTGGTATTTCCTTTAATGTTTTTGTGTTAACAAATGCAAAGATAACACTATGTAAGACAACATCCAGTGATGATTCCCTACTATCTCCACTGTAAATCGATATTTCCTTTATTGTTTTTGTTTTAACAAATGCGAAGATAACATTACAGTATACAGCATCCAATACCAATTCCCTATTATCTTCTCTATAATTTGGTATTTTCTGTATAGTTTTTGTGTTATTCTGGTTAATTTTGTCTTAAAAATAAAAAAAATAATAATAAAAAAAATAAATCCACAGAAAAACTCAAATTCACACCTCAAGCAACTAGAAAAAATAAAACAAAACTTTATAATAAAATAAAAAAGAATATAGTTAATACTCTGTGTACAGTAATGTTCAAAGTAGTTATTCAGAATATATGACACAGACAAAAAGTTTCTCTCTTACATAGAAGAAACAAAAAGATAACAGCTCAAAACCTTCTTTTCAGTGAACTCAGAGAAACTAGGAATATAAATCAAACAAATTAGCAGTTTTGTTAAGATATTTTTGAAACAGTGCAATAGGTAACTTTGGAAATTATTTGAAGTTCTCCCTACTTTTCTTTATCTTCTACTTTGCTCTTTATTTGTATACTAGAAATGAACACTTCAAAAATCAAGTAGAGAAAACAATCTCCTTTACAAAAGCATGAAAAAATAACATAATTCTAAATAAATTAAATCAAGGAAGTTCACAATTTATAAACTGAGAACTTCAAATATTGGTGGAAAGAAATTATGGAATCTGTAAATAAGTAGAAAGACATCCCTTGGTCATGGATTGGAAGACTCTTTTGGCTATAGTTTGGATATGGTTTGAGTGTATTTTTCAAGAGTTCATATGCTCTGGGTTTCGGCTTTGATCCTCGATATAGTGTCATTAAGAGGTGATGATCAGCTGGAGATATAGCTCAATGGTAGAGTACTTGCCTAGCATGCAGGAGGCCCTGGTTTCAATCTTCAGCTCCAAAAAAGAAAAGAAAAAGTAATGGTGGACACTACAAGAAGTGGGGTCTAGTGGAAAGTGATTAGTTCATTAGAGGTGCTATCTTCAGAAGGGATTAATGAAGTTTACAAGAGACCAGTTCCTGTGAGATCAAGATTTAATTAGAAAAGCAATACTTTTTTCAGACTCCTGAATTTCACTAGCTTCCTGCCTTGCCACATGATCTCTTCTGCACATTCTTGTCACTGAGGTGCCACCTGCAAGGAGGCATTCACCAGAGGCTGAACAGATGAGGCTGCTCAGTCTTAAACCTTCAATCTCCAAAATTGTGAGGTAAAGAAACTCCCTTCCTTTACAAGGTACCTAGCCACAGTATTTTGTCATAGCCATAAAAAAAGGCTAAGAGAATTGTTAAGATACCTACACCACCCAAATATATCTAAAGATTTAATGCAGTGTCTACAAAAATTCCAACTGCCTTTTGCAGACATATACAAGGTGATCTTCAAATTCATATTGAATTACAGGAGACTCTGAGGAGTGAAAACAGTATTGAAAATGAACAAAAGTTGGAAGACTCACACTTATATACTTCAAAACTTACAACAAAGCCACAACGATGAAAACATTATGGTAATGGAACAAGAATAGCTACATAGATCCCTGAAATAAAGTTCAGAAATAAACCTGAAACTCATACATCTATGGTAAGTATATTTGCAACAGTGGTGCAAGGCCCTTTAGCAGAGAAAAGAAAATCCTTCAACAAATGATGTCAGGACAATGGGTATTCACATGAAAAAGAACTAGACGGGACTCTGTCTTAGTTACTTTTCTCATTGCTGAGACAAAATACCAGGCCCACAAATTTAAATGAGGAAAGATTTATTTAACTCACAGTTTGTAGAGTTTCAGTCCATTATCCGCTGGCTCCAAGACAGGGTGGCACACAGCATATGGGCAACTATTCATGGTGATGGAAGACAACAAAAGCAACCAAGGCAAGGTGAGAGGCAAGCCTGTGTCTTTCCGCTATATTGTATGCAGGCTATCTATCCCAGGGCGGGGTGTAGTGCCCACACCTTAATCCCAGCACTGGACTTTGGATCAATCACACACTCTAGATTCATCCACCTCTGAAAAAGCCTAAGTCTGCATGAGGCTTTGGGGGGACAACTAGACACAAACCATAATAGACCCTTACCTCACATCATATTCATTGCTCAGAATTCTCCAAAGAAATGAAAACAACAGGATGTATATGTTTATATATAGAAAGAAATTCATTATAAGAAGTTGATGCATGCAATATGGAGGCTGACAATTCCTAAGATCTGCAGGGTGAATCAGCAATCTGGAGACCCAAGAGAACTTATTATGTTAATTCCAGTCTGAATCCAAAGGCCTGAAAAACAGGAGAATCAATAATGTAGTTGTATTATGAAGGTTGACAAGGTTGAAATCCAGGAAAAGTTTATGTTTCAGTTTGAGCACAAGGCAAGGAAAATTTGCTCAGTTCAAAGGCAACCAGGCAAGAAGTCTCTGGGGGAGGTTAGCCTTTTTTTAAAGTCAGGTTTTAAACTGATTGGATGAGATCCAGTCACATTTTATCCTACCTGATTTAAATGTGACTCTCATCCAAAAAAATACCCTCTCCTAACTCCCAGAACAGTGTTTTAGCAAATATCTGGCACCCTGTTACCCAGTCAAGTTGATTCCTAAGATAAACCATCACACCATATAAAAATTGAAATTTAGATGGATCATGAACCTAAATGTAAGGACTGAAACCATAAAATTCTTAGGAGAAAACATAAGTGTGAATATTTATGACCTTGGATTTGGCAACAGATTCTTTATATGATACCAAAACTACAAGAAACAAAAGAAAAAATGGATTAATGACATTTTATGAAAATTTAAACTTTTCAGGCATCATAAAACATCATAAACCTAGGTGTCTTAGTTATTTTTCTCATTGTTGAGACAAAATACCTGACACCTAAAATTAAAAGATTTATTTAGCTCACAGTTTGTAGGTATTTTCAGCCGATAACTGGCTGGCTCCAAGGCAGGTGGCATCACAGAGAAGAAACAGTTCATGGCTGGTAGAAGGTAGCAAAGAAACAAGGATGACCACAGCTGTTTCTATCCTTTATATCTTATCCAATCTACTTGAGGTGGTTAGCATTTACACTCTTAATCCTAGTGCCCTTGATCCTATCATTGCACCATGGGTCAATCCCAGTGTCACACACTCTAGATCCAGCTACCTCTATAAATGCCCTACCTATAACTGTACAAGGCTTTGAAGGAAATATCTAGACAGAAGTTATAACACTGGTCATAGTTGCACTTGTAATCCAGATTACACCTATAATCCTAGGACTCTGGGAGGCTGAGACAGGAAGATCACAAATTCAAACCATGCTATAGTTGCTACATTGTGTCAACTTGAGGAATCTTAGAGGCTTGACTAAGGGACTCAGCCATTCTACATCCTGGGGTGAAAAGGACATGCCTTTCCTGCTCTAGGATGTTGTTCATTGTGTCAATTTGAGAAGTTTAGAAGGTTAACTAAGTGACTGAGCAGGGGCCAGGGTACTTACTCTGTATCCATCCTGAGCCTGTGCAAGGAGGGCATGGAGATTGTGTGAGTGCTACATGCCCCCTGGGTGGGGGTAGCCTGCTTACAATATAAGAGAAGAAAAGAGGCTTGATATCTCCTTTTGCTCTTGCTGCTTTTGCTGTCTTGTGCTGCCTTGAAGTGTTTGCCCTATGCCTTGCCACCCTGCCTTGGAGCCAGATGATTATAGACTGAAACTTCCACAACTGTAAGTTAAACAAAACTTTCTTTCCTTAATTCCGGGTGTTGGGTATTTTGTCTCAGCAATGAGAGAAAAGTAACCAAGACAAACCCACTCTGGGAAATTCAGCCACTTAGCAAGATCGTGTCTCAAAAGTTTAAAAGTGGATGAGGATGAAACTCAGTCCAAAGACCCTGTGTTCATTCTTGAATACCACAGAAACGAACAAAAAAATTTATCAAGAAAGTAAAAGACAGTTCATAATTTTTAAAAAATAATTCCAAGTCATATATCTAATACAGACAGTTTCTCAAATACACGAAAGCACACTTTCAGTTATAAAAGACAACCCAATTAGAAAATGGGCAAAGGGTTACAGTAGACATTAGATGATATACTAATGCATAGTAAACACATAACATTCTTAGTCATTAAGGGACTGCAAATCAAAAGCATAATGATGTACTATTTCATACCCACTAGGATGGCTATATTTAAAAAACAAAATTAACAAGTGTCTATGAGGATGTGGAGAAATTGAAACCCTAATACATGGATGGGAATCGAAAATAGTATGGTTACTGTGGGAAAAAGTTGGAGTATTCTTCAAAAAGTTACATGTACATGCACAATGTTATACAGCCACTACTACTAATTCCAGAGTATTTTGATCTTCCTCAAAACCCATGCAATTATGTGGTCACTCCTTTTTTCCTCTTCTATCAATTCCTCTCATCCTTCAATGTGCTATCACTCCCTATGGACTTACTTCTTCTGGGTATTTTATATACTGCAAATAGGATCATACAATGTGTGGCATACACAGTGTTACCATATGGCTCAGCAATTCCACTCTTAAGTATATACCCCCCAAAATGAAAACCTGTCCACACAAAAATGTGTGCATAAATGTTCATAGAAACATTACTTTAATAGCCAAAAGTGGAAACAATCCAAACATTCATCAGTTAATTAATGGATAAACTGAATATCCATACCACAGAATACTATTCACCTAGAAAAAGGAATGAAGTTTTCATATATGCAACAACATTGATGAACCTTGAAATCATTTCGCAAAGTGAAAGAAACCAGACACAAAAAGTGACACATGGTATGTGAATTTCACATCAGTGAATAGTTAGAGTCAGATCATTCTTTTAGTAATACAGTCAAGATAAGTAGACTTTCTGGTGAAGGGAAATTTTATAAGATATGGAGATGTATCATCAGTCCCAAGGTATGTCAATAATCTAGGACAGGGGCTGGCGACATGCAGTCTTCAGGCAAAAATCTGTCCAGGGGCCCATTTTTTGTTTTTGTTTTGCTTTTGTGTTGCTGAAGTTTGAACCTAAGGCTTTTGCACTGAGCTACATCACCACCCCCTTTTTTAATATTTTGAAATCGAGTCTCAATAAATCACTAAGTTACTCAAGCTGGATTGAATTTATGGTCTTCCTGCCTCAGCTTCCCAGAGTACCGGATCAGTGGCCCATTTTCATTAGGTCTATGAACTCAGAATAGTTTTTATATTTTTAAAAATGCTTACAAGTAATAACAAAATTATGTGACAGGGACCTTTTAAGGACAACAAAGCCTGAATTATTTACTGAAAAGGACTGTTGACAGTTTCCCATGGTGATAAGGAAAAATAAGCCCTTATATTTAGAGAGCATTTCAGTTTATAAGACAAATTCGTTTTTCTCTCAGCTGATTTTCAGGACAACCTGTGAGGTAGGTGAAGTATTGTTCTTCTAGGTAGAGGGGGGAAACAAGTTTAGAGAGATTAAGCCATGTATATGTGTTCTGTGTTACCTGGCAATACTCAGATGATCTGATGCTGTTCGTTGTTGTACTCCTGCAGCTCACTTCCTGCCTGTACACTTCGGAAAAACCACCTAAAAGCTCTGTGAAAATGCAATGTTATTTTGCCTTAACAGATCAACCCAAGGTTGAGACAAAGGCCAAGAGAGCTTTGGCTAACTATTGTTGGGATTTCTCTTTCAGCTTTATATCTCCTCTGGCAGTAGTTATATATTTTTCTAAATGAAATGTCACCCATTTTGAAGGGCTCAGGAACTGCCAGGCCAAAATCTTTCAAGGGCCATAGAGTTGGACAGTTAGCTATATTTCAAGCACCTCGGGTCAAACAATATAATAAAAATGGACTCGTTTGTGATAAGTCCCTCACTAAGAGCTGCGACATTCACTCCTTTCCCTAATATCCTGCACCGAACCTATAGCTTTAGCTGTCTTCCAGACAGCCTGTCACCCACTTGCTGTTCAGTCGTCTCACTGATTTACCAGGTGCTGTTTTTCCTGCCCTAGAGGAACACTGCCGTATGGGTGTAAGGAGACAGGGGTAGGATGTAATTGATACGGGGTGTTGCTTCATAGCCCTCCGTCCTGGCATTTGGTAAGTAAGAAAAGGCCAGACCAATCAGCAACTTCAAAGATGGGCATCTCACCTCGAAGCTATTGTTCGCTCCTTCTGCCCTTCATCTCACATATGCTGGGTTTAGTACAATTTCATGCACTGCTCTCCCCAAGCATTAATCTTCAGTCACTCTTAGATGGTGGTTTCATATGGAAGGGAAGGAGCCGTGTGTGCACTGTTGGTTCAGACACTCAAGCGCTATGAAGTAAATGGCTGCCCCTACTGGAGTCACAGTAATAGAGTAGTGGGGGATTTATAATTATAGCCTTCCATACAATTCAATTAATTAATCAGCCCTTCCCACACACTACCATCAGGTTCCTCTCACTATGTAGGCCATTTTACTCACTCCATGCAGCTCCTACATTCAGTTCTTTCTGCTCTCTTCTTGGGGCTTCTTTTCACTCAGAGACCAGCATAACCTCTCCTTATATGCTCACTTTTAAAAGTGCAGATCTGCCTTTTCTTTAAAGCTCCCAGACAGATGCCAGATAACTGGTTAAAGTCCTTGTGTTTTGAACTTAATCTACGTGACCAAACTCCCCTGATTTTTAAGGAGATACTTCAATCCTCCCAACTAACATTTCAATCACATACACGGCCTCAGTGCTAGTTCAGTTTTGTGTAACTGTTAGGGATAACAATTTTAACCCTTTCCTCAATTTTGCTGCTAGGCCCTCATTCCCCTTGCCTATAGCACTCTGAGCTCCAAGTTTCCTTTGAGGACAGACAATATTAATGGATCCATTCTTCCACCTAGGCATACTGTGGACTTTCTGTTTTCTTTTTTACATGTAAAGACCTTGTCTTATCAGTATCACTCGTACATCTGGCAGTTGCACTATCTGATCCCCTCCTTGTCTTCTAATTCTCCCTTCTCTCTCTGGACTCAAGTGCCCATGTTTACTATTTGAAAGTTACGAGTCCTAAATTTGCGTTCCTCATCCAGTGCTCCTACCTTGGGATGGAAATGCCCGCTTTTGTCCTGCCCTCTCAGATTTCCCTCCGCTTGGTGCCACTGTTCTGCCTGGCTCGGGCTGCAACAGAAAACAGCTTCTTACTTTACTCTATATCACTCCTAGCTAGGACTGGTGGGCCACGTCTATCATCCTAGCACTGTGGAGGCCAAGGCAGGGAATTTCTGTGAGACTGAGCCCAGGCTGGGCTACCTAGTGAGTTCGAGGACGGCCTAAACTACATAATGAAACCTGTCTCCAAAAAAATGTACCACTCCTGACAGTATTCCACTGGGATTCCATTCCCACATCTTGTATAAAATTTATTTAAAGAAATCGATGTACAGAACCTCATAGAGCACACAAATTTCATTAAGGTGAAATTGCAAATGCCCCTGTATTGCTACAAATCCTGTACCATATTGTCAGAGAAATGCTGACAATAACATCAGGTTGCTATGTGGTTCTCTGCAATGATTTATCAAGAGGCAAAATTACATGCTCTGTAGACAACTTTCTGCTTAGCCCTTTTCTCTTGCAAATATCTGAATCTTAGACAGTTTCAGTGAATATTCAGCACAGAGTATTTACAAGTAGAACTGAACTGAAAGTCAATTATACTTTAGCTATGAAAGCTCAGTCTAGGCCAGTGATAACAAATCCGTGGCATATGTGTAATGTTGAAAGCTGTAAAAGGATCATCATTGCTAGACCATTTGTGGGCTACTCCTTTTGTTCCTTCATCTTCCAAGTATCCAGCAGGGATGAATTCTATTTTCTTTATTTTAAAGGTCTATTTTTAAATGAGCATTGTTCCCATGACCATCTCCTGCCCCCCACCCCACCAACTATGCATAAACATTACTGGAAGACAGACTGGAGCCTTTACTTGGAGTTTTACTCTGCTGGATATCAGTGTGACATTATCTTGTGTGCTGCCAGCAACCAGACTTCAGTGATAGCTTTCAGTTGTCTGTTACTGATAAGAATCATGGTTTTGATGATAATGATTCTGTAACTGGCTAGTGATCTTTCAAAAATGTAAACCAGAATTTGTTACCTTCACATTGAAAATGCTTCTGAAGCTTTCCACTGGAATTTGAAGAAAACCTAAGCAACTTTCCATGGCTTCCAAAACCCTCCATGGCCTGGCTTTTGCCTACCTTTCTTATTTCATCCTATACCATCCCCCCAGCACACATAAATTCTTTAGACCCACAGAAATTTGTGTTTATACTATTATAAGCCCATTTCCACTTCATGGACTTTGTTCCTGCCCTGTACCTGCTTTGTACTTGTTCCTTTTACCTGGTTCATTCTTTCACCAGATCCTTGCATAGCCTGCTTCTTATCATTTAGATATCAGATCAAATGTCACTCTATTAAAAAGATTTTCCATCACTACTCCATCTAAATTTTTAAAAACCTTTCTTTCAAATCATTTACTTACATGTCACTTTGCTTTATTTTCTTCACAGTGTTTACCACAGTCTCGGATTTTTGAATTATCTGTCTGCTTATGGCTTGTGGTCTCCCTTTCTCCCAGTAGAACATATGTTTCATGAAGATAAAGGTCTTATGTGTCTTGCTCAGTTCTGCATCCCTGGTGCTGGGTACATAATAGGTACTCAACAAATATTTACTGAATGAATGAATAGATGGCACATGACCTTAGTTCTTAGCTCGCTGTCTGCTTGGTTAAATGATTCATGATGATTCATTGTTGTATAATTTTCAAAACTGCTGTTTTTGAAAAATAACGGTCTCTGCATGTTGGACTATAGAACTCTGGATAATTGAGTTATTCAAGCATTTGCTGAAGGCCAGGT
>PVLD010027517.1:0-20663 GCA_004027595.1 Dinomys branickii | reverse complement strand
CCACCAGGTCCCTGGGGTTGCTGGGGCTCCGCCCGGTCTCGGGGTCCCAGCGGCTCCTCTGGAAGGGCAACACGATGTCCCCGCGCCGCTCGGGGTCGAACACGGGGTCTCCGGGCGGGATGCGGATGTTGAGGAACTCGGCGGGGCAGCCGGGGGTGTCCACGCTCACCACGTCCGACAGCACGTGGTAGCCTGGGGAACGGGGGAGGACGCTAGAGCCACGCGAGGGCTCCCTGTCCTGCCGCGCTCCCAGCCCGCGACTCAGGAGTCAGCGGCCTTGAAGCCCCAGTCCCGCCTCTCCGCCGCGGGCTGCGCCCCTCCCCGTGCAGCCCTTGTTCTCTCCCTGGTAACCGGGAGGTGCCCAGGCGAAGCAGCTGGCAGCACCCGCTCCGACACGCAGCTGGGAGCCTCCCTGGAGGCCGCGGGCCGCCGCAGGTATCAGACACGGGTGGGAAGGACATCAGGCGTCCTGCTGGACCACCCGGCACGCCCCTTTCGCCCTCCCCTCAGCTCTCTGGGCCAGAACCCTTCCCGCGCTGGTCCTAGGACCCACTGGGACAAGAGGCCACCAGGAGAAAGCGTGCCAGACAGTTTGCACCCCTGCCTCTACCCCACACTGCCCTGCCCACTCAGCACCCCCACTCTCAGCTCCCCACCATTCTCCGACCCCTCCTGGGTCAAGGAGGGGTGCAGCTGACCCCAGCCTCTCTCCCTGAGCCCGAGAAGCGGGCAGAGGTCCTCACCAAAGAAGACTCCGAGCACTGTGCGGTTGCGTAGGGAGGCCTGGCCCGCCGCGCCCCGCAGGGCGCCGTTGCTGAGCTCCCGGGGGTTGGGCAGGTGGGGCTCTTCCAGGGGCCGGTGCACCCCATCAGCGTAGCGGGCCGGGACCAGGCGCCGCAGGCGGGAGCCTGGCATAGGAGAGATGAGGGGCAGAACAACGGTGAATCCGCGGGCAGCAAGCTTTATGGCTTTATTTAGGCAGTACTGGGGGTCGAAGCCAGGGCCCTCACTCTGCCCTACCGCTCCAGCCCTTTTTATTTTGAATGGGTTTTTGTTGTTATTTGGTAGCGGGAATGGAACACAGGACCTAGGGCTTTTTTTTTTTCTTTGAGATAATCTCACTAAACTGTTAAATTGCCCAGGCTGAGCTTGCATTTGCAATCCTCCTGCCTCAGCCTCCCAGGGCGCTGGGATTACAGGCCTGTGCCGCTGTGCCTAGCTCAGAGAGCAATCTCGCCTCCCTTTCTCCCAGGGTTCCCTCCATACTGCAGATCCTCAGACTTTGGAGGTGCTGACACCTGCCAGCCCTCCCCCTGCAGGGAAGGTACCACCCTGGCCCCAGAACTCTGGCCCTGTTCAGCTGTCACCTACCTTTGCTGCCCCAACTGTGCTCCTTGAGGTTGTTGTACCACCCATCATATCGCTGCACCTCCCATGAAATGGGGCTCAGGACTCCTGTGTGAGAAGAGGGAAGTTGGCCTGTGAGAGGCCACCAGGGTCAGCAGGGACTGGCCTGAGGCTGGTGCTCGGGCAGCAGAAGGAGGGGACTGAGCGGCACAGGGGTAAAATAGGGTAGAGTCACAGCCAGAATGCAGTGCCTGGTGACAAACGGTCCCTGAGAAGAGGCCAGTGCCCCTAGGCAAGAGGATGCAGCCTTCTGGTCCTAGGGGTACGGCAGCACCTTACCGTGCCCAGCCCTAGGACGGCACACACCGCCAGGGCCTGCCACGCCTCATACCTGGGCAGGACAAGTCATTCTGGGCAGGGCAGTGCGATTTGGGCCTGGCCCTCTCCCACTGCCTCAGGCAGGGGTGCAGTGCTGCTGCACTGGTCCTTTCCCAGTTTCCTGGGGTGGACCAGAGACTGGACTAGTCATGTGGATGGCCTGGCCCTTCCCTCTTGAGACATCTGCTTCCTCAGAAACTCCTGCTCTCAATTCTATTGTACTCTGCAAAAACTGGGGTCCTGGCAGGAACAGTCAAGGGCCGGGCAAGAGCTTTGGAAGGGGACAGAGAAGATCCAAAGTCAGGGAGGGTGGGGATCAGTTTGCTCCAGTAGATCAGCTGACCAGCGGGATCCTCTCCCCAAAACTGGAAGTCTCCCTCTCCACTCCTCAGAGAGCAGAAGAAGGAAAGGACTCTTAGAAGGAGACTTATTCCTGACTGTCCTCAAATAAAGCACAATCCACCCAGACCCACACACACACCTGCACGAACACACTCATATTGGCGGGGGCTCAGGGAGGGGAAAGACCTAGGCCCTGATGTTCACAGAAAGAACCTGGCTAAGGATCCAGGTCTTGGGGCAGAACTAGGACAGCTACACACATAAGATCATTATGACAAACTGGTGGCAGAACCCAGAGAGGACCTTTAGGACAGTGTACAGAGACAGTACAGGTTAGAGAAAAGAGGCCAGGGCCAGGGAGCAAAGGAAACCCATGGCTAAGGAAAGGACAGGGCCAGGAGGAATGACCACATGTGGCCAGGGAAAGGGCCACGTCACTGACCTGTGGTCATCCCCAGCCAGCCCGGATAGTTCTGCAGGGCTCCTCTGCTTCCTGTTTCTGCCTGTCCTCCCTAATGATTGGGGACTTCCTCTTGTTAACCTAATTTGTGGTACCTTAAGCCCACTTCCCTCCTCAGAAGCCCAGGCTACAGCGAACGGCCTCTGAGTGTAGGAGAAATTGTCCAGTGCTGAGGACAGCAAGGTGAAACTCAGGGTCACGGGGCTTTGGGGTCTGATCATACTGTATAAAAGCATCAGCGAGCCCCTTTCAGTGCCGGGAACCTAAGGCATCTAATCAACCTTTTCCTATATTGAGTCAGGAAGGCTTTATGAAGAGAGAGAAGACAGAGGGAAGAGAATCTCCCCCATCAACTGGAAAGAATGTCATGGGAAATGCTGATGTAGTCATTCTTCCACCTGGGCTCCCTAATTCTGTGTACCTTGCCAATAACTTTCTTTCCGTTACCCAATCGTGTATTCAGTATGAGCCCCACACAAGGACAAAGGACACCAGGATGGCTGTGACATAGCTGTTGTCCTTAGTGAGGCCCAGAGGATGCTGGGTTCCCTGCTCTCCTCCAGCCTGTACTTACCCACGGGGATCCATGGCCCAACCAGGAGGGCCCACGCCAGAGCCAGGTGGAAGCCCATGAGGAGAATGTGGCCAGCGGCTCAGGTGTTAGAATCCCCCAAATGGACACCTAGAGAAGGAGAGGACAAGAATGACCACCAGCTGTTCAGGAGCATCAGGCCAAGGCCTCTGCAGGTCTCTGCAAATCCAAGCTGGGGTGGGCCAAGGCCAGCGTGGTGGAGTTGAACAAGAGGTTTACTCCCTTCCAAGATCCACTCACTCAGGCAACAAAGGATACTTAAAGCGCACCCACTAGGTACTAGCGGCACCAGAGCTGGATAAACAAAGAAAAGCTTGCTTCTGATTGGGTGGGAAATCTTGCTTTGGCACAGCTGCCTGGAGACCAGGCCAGCACTCCATGGGACCCTAGGCAAGCCACTTACCTGATGGGACCTGAACTGTTTACTTGCCAGCCTGGTTGCCAGAATCACATGTGAGAATTAGGTTGAATGCAGAGAAAACAAAGAAAAAAGACAGGTGTCGTGCAGATGTGACACAGAGCAGGGGCTGGGACATCCTCTGGGCAGAGTGCAGAGGGCTGCTGGCCAGGTGCTCATGTTTTAGGGCTGGCTTCACGCTAGCTCTCTCAGCCCAACAAACCAGCCCAGGGAAATGGGAACAGAGGCAGCAGGTGGCTCAGGGAAAGCCCAACCTCCACTCTTCAGGGTTTCTGGACACTCAGAGGAGGGAGCCTGGGAAGGGATGTCATCCCTACTTCTCACCTCCTATTAAATACATGTTAAAAGCCTAGTGCTGACAGAGTTGTACCCGGTCTGCCCTGCGCAGTCCTCCAGATGCTGGCCTTGGACCATTCGCAGAGAGCGGAACTGGCCACAGTGGTTCTCCACCCCCCTCCCTCTGGCATCCCTTCTGGATCCCGGCCCCAGAGCCAAGGGTCTGGTTCCTCCGCGCAGGTGAGGAGTGGGCTGTCACGACAGGCTGGGGGACATTGCTGCAGAGGAGGGTGGGTGGGCATGCTTGTAGCTGCCCTTTGGGGCTGGGGCCCTTGCACTGATTTGCCAAGCAACATGGGGGCATAACTTCCCTAAAACTTTGGGAGGAAGGTCCCACCCTGGAAAGGCAGGGAGCCCCAGGCCTTGGCAGAGCAAGCAGCGTCCCTGCCTCAGCCCCACGTGGTCCCCTGTCCCAGACTGAAGTCCCAGAGCCTGACCTAGAGCTATGGGTCCTGGGGTCCGGGGAAGGTGAGCTAAAACTGTAGGGATTCTGACCTATTCCAGGGAGTGCCAAGGGGCACAGCCTGGACCCCAGGAGCCAGAGTCCCTCCCTGGATGCCGTGCTCTCCAGAAGGAGATCCCCTAGACCCAGGAGATGAGGTCTCCCCCCCACCGTGATGAGAAGCACCCAGTCCCCCCAAACCGTGGTGGGGCCGAAGACTGGCGCTAGCAAGTTCCATTTTACCCTTAAGGGTAAGATTGGAAGCTCCTCCCTCAAAACCTGGCCTTGGTGGGATTCTCTCCCCGGCCGCCTGCCTAGAAGCTCTCTCCTCGCCCGCACCGGACCCTCCAGGATCTGACCTTGGCCGCGGCCTTTGTTCCGGGACTGCAGATTGGCTCCTGAAAGAGCTCCGAAGCCGGTTCGAGATTGCGTCGGGTCTGGCCGCCTCTCCAGGTCCCAGCGGCCTGGGCGGGGCTTGGGGGCACGGGCGGGGCGGGGGCGGAGCAGGCAGGGTGGGGGCAGGGCTGAGGGGGGACAGGCGGGTTGGGGGCTGTAGGGACCCGACGGGTGGAAGCCGCGCGCAGGACCCGCCGCAGATCCCCGCCGGGAAGAGAAGGCGCCCGAGGTGCGGCGGCGTGGGCTCCCGGGCTCGGGTGGCGCGTCCCGTGCGGTCCCGCCGAGGGTTTGGCTCCAGCGGCCTCTTGGGGGAGCGAAGGAGCGAAGGGTGAGTCCGCCTCGACAGGTTGGACGGGCAGCGCGCGCCCAGATCCTCTGCACCCCGTCGGGTCTCAGGGTCCGCGCTTCACGACCAGGAGTCGGGCCAGGCGTCACAGCGAGGGGGCCGTCCGTGGGACTCCCTCCCCCAGGCTCCTCGGTGGGATCTCGGGGGTCACCGTCCTGCGAGCCCCGCGTGCCGGACCGGACCTGCAGAGCTCGGCTGCACTGGGCCGGCCCGGGCGCTGGGCGTGGGGGTAGGAGGGGCAGAGATCGGGGGTCCGAGGGATGCTGCGGGGGCCCACACAATAGCGCGGTCCGTGCGCCCCGAGCCACCCTGTCCGAGGTTGCGTGGGGTGCATAGCACCCCAGACCCGTTTAGTCCGGCCACAACCTGGTCCTTCGTGGAGTCGCGAGAGGAAGAAAACGCGCGGGCGCTTTCCGGGACGAACATCCGCACTGGGTCCCTCCGCCCCCGCAGGATCCAGACGAGGGAGCGAGGTGAGCGGGAAGAGGCGAGCGGCGCGGCTACCACGGACGCACCGTCTGGGAGAGAAGGTAAGGAGCCGGGCCGGGACCGGGTGCGGGGCGAGCCTGCGGGGTGGGGTGATTAGTCTGGGTTAGCGCGAGGCCTTGAGGCGCTGTCCCCGCTCCGACCCCTAGGGGCGCACGGCGTGGGTCCGCCCAGAGCTAATTCAGATGCGGAGTTCTGAAAGGACGAAGTTCGGGAAGAAACAAGGCAAGGAGAAGCTCCTGAGACCACAAGGTCGCAGGGCTGGCGGGACTCTGAACCCTCATCCTCCCCTGACTGCAGTCTAGATAGGTTAGGCTGCGGGACTCCCCTCCCACCCCTGAGCTCCCTACCACATCCTGTCCCAGCATACTTTCCAAATCTTGTTCTCTTTCTCCACTTAGCTGTTCCTGAAGTGCAGTACTCACTTAGCGCGCTCTGCCACGGAGCTTCATCCCCAGCCTTTCTTAGCTATTGAATATTTTTACTTAGACACGGAGTCCCACTAAACTGCCCAGGCGGGAGGGTCTCAAATTTTCCATTCAACTGCCTCAGCCTCCTTCTGTGTTGGGATTGCAGATATGCACCACTGCACCTGGCTTGCACCTGTAAACTTTTATTATTTTTATTTTTTGAGATAGGGTCTCACTAAGTAGTTCAGGCTATCCTTTAACTCACTATGTAGCCCAGCCTCACCTCAAACTCACAGCGATCCTCCTGCCTCAGCCTCCAGAGTGCTGGAATTACAGGTGTGCACCACTATGCATGAACCATCTCATTCCAGTAGCTTGCATCACCCATTAGAGCCCCCAGAAGACTGTAGGCCTGTCACCCACGCCCCTTCCGAGGGATTCAGCAGTCCTGTGTGCCTCCCGGAAGAGGGGGGAGGTAGGCAGGAAGTCCTCAGGAAGAAGGTCCCATGGGCTGCAGGAGAGGCCACCAGCCACTAACAGCACATGGCTCTCTTCTCAATGAGCAAAACCAGAGCTTGCAGGAGGCTGAATTTCTTCACTTCATCTTAGACCACCCCAGACCAAGTGGGGAGAAAGAATCCCAAACTGTGGGAGTTGGCCCATCCCAGTGAGAAGCCACGGTCGCAGGGGCTCCCCTGGAGCAACACAGGTGGCTGTTTTGCTGAGCACAACGGTCTGCATCTCTGTACCAACTTACTGATGCCTGCATCATCTATGTGTCTGAAATGTGTCTACACCAGTGGTGTGAGGTGCTGGGGCACAAGTAAGTGGGGTTAACAGCAGATTTTTTTCTGTTTTTTGTCTTTTTAAGACAAGGTCTCACTATGCAGTTCAGGCTGGCTTTGAGCTCACTTTGTTGCCCAGGCTGGACTTGAAACAATCCTCCTGCCTCAGCCTCCCTAGTTCTAGGATTACAGGCATGCGCCACCATGCCCGGCTAACACCAGATTTTTGTCAGATTACAACTTATTCTGATGTCAGCCTCACTTATTAAGCCAGGGAGGAAACTGGCCTCAGGGGAACATGAGATTTGTGGGAAAAGCAAGAGGTCCAGGGTTCGGGGTGTTTCACCATATGTGGATCTTCAGGCAGGGCCCTGCAGCTTCATAATGAACACCATGTTAGGAGTGAGGTCGTGAGAAATTGCCTCCAGATGAGGCAGCGTAGGTGAAGGAAGTTCTAAACCATGTAAGCGAACCAGACAGATTAAGGCAGAGAGGAAGAGTTTATTCACCAATTGCTTTTTTTTTTTTTTGCTCTAGTCATCATCTTTAATAAATATTTTGGAGAACTGGAAATATGTTAACAATGGCCTTTTGTATTTAAGGTACAGAAAATGTTCTGCTAGGATTTCTTTGAAGCATATTAATAGAGAGAAGCCAGTCTTGTACAAACAATTTATAACCTTTAATTAAGATAAATGCAGGAATAATACTTTACATGATCCTGACCAAAAAAAAATTACATTATTATTTGCTTACATGAAAAATATTTGTTTCTGAAATTCCAACATATGATAACTTACTATTAACAACCTTACTTCATCTGCCTATTTCTTTAACCAAGATATTCTACATTTTTATAGCTGTTCCTCCTATAACCTTTCTTAGGCTGGGCATGGTGGTGCACGCCTATAATCCCAGCCCTCAGGAGACAGAGGCAGGACAATCATTGTGAATTCAAGACCAGTCTGGGCTACAAAGTGACCTCAAGGCCACTCGGAACTGCACAGTGAGACCCTGTCTCAAAACGATAAAAATAAATAAACCTTTCATAAAAGAATATAGTGGCTTGGGTGTCATAAACAAAAAACTCTTAGGCCAACAAACCTCCTTTAAAATAAATGTCACTATCACATATTTTACAAAACAATCCACAAATTCTTAGTTACTTGTCTTCAGGTAGGGTTGAAATGGTCTCAAATTCACTTAAATGTGAACATTCTGGCTTGTGTCTTTGCTAGTTTTGGAGACTGCAGCTATTGGAAGTGGCTTTCTAAAAACGTTTTTTGAAATCACTGAAAGGTGAGACAGTCAAATCCTAAGGATTGTAATCTTGTAGATATTCAGTTAATGTTGAGGGCAATTATTTTGAATACAAAAGGAAGCATTAACATCTTGATTATTGTAGAAGGCAGAGCTCCCTCTTGTGGGAGAAGTCGGAAGCAACCATCTGTTGAAAGCATTCATATTCATTTGATACAGAGCCTGATTAGATATGGGACCAGCCAGGACTGCAAAAAAGGAGAGATTAAGTATTTGCCTTCCAGGATATTAGAGTCTAATAACAAGACTGTTCACCAATTAGGCTACAGTGTAATTGCTGTGATCCTGTAGATATGTTCAAAATGCAATTAGAACGTTAAAGTAGGGAACTTCCTTCCGCTTTGGACAGAGGCATCAGAGAGACTCCACACACGAGGCAAAACAAGCTGAGACCTGAAATGAGAAAAGGTGTTTGCCAAGGGATGAGGGCATTCCAGGCAGAGGAGGTAACGTACACAGAGGCTCAAAGAAGGCCTGACAGAGCATGTCAGACTCAAGGAGCAGCCGGCATGGCTCCAGGTTAGGCTCTGAGCGGAGGTGGGGGACAGATAAAGCCGGGCGTGGTGGCGCACGCCTGTAATCCCAGCACTCGGGAGGCTGAGGCAGGAAGATCGTTGCAAGTTTGAGGCCAGCCTAGGCTGCAAAATGAGTTAAAGGCCAGCCTGTACTGCATAGTGAGACCCTGTCTCAAAAACAAAAACAACAACAAAAAAAGAAGGACAGATAGGAAAGGGGGCCCAGATCACACAGCGCTTTATAGCTGACCCTCAGATTAGCTCTTCCCCAGGGCAGACAAGTGAAATGATTATGTGTTTTTTAAATTTTTTGCCTTTTTTGAGCCAGGGTCTCGCTGTGAGGTTCAGGCTGGCCTTGAGCTCACTTTGTAGCCCAAGCTAGTCTTGAACTTACAACGATCCTCCTGCCTCGGCCTCCCAGGTGCTGATATGACAGGTGTGTGCCACCATGCCCAGCTGAAATGATTATGTTTAGTTATTAAACAAAATTATTCTGGTGCCAGCAAGAGAGGATGAGGCTAAAGCAGGGCAGAGGCCACCGGGAAAGAAATGTGTAATAATTTCAAGAAATATTTAAGAGATGAGATAGTTCTATTCTGACTCACTTGATTGATACATAGTGGTGCTGCCAAAGATAAGACCAAAAGCAATGACTTCCATTCAGGACCTGTGCTGTTATCCGTGTTGGTCATTTTGCAGTGCTGGGTGGGGCCTGTTACCCTGGAGGCATCAAAAGAAGATCCAAGTGAAAATCCCCCCCAGGGATGGGGGGAGTTGGTCGTTAGATAGCGGAGTCCAGGGGAACTTTTGAGAACCACCAGCCACTGGAATGGATGCAGTTGCCCAGGATGTCTTGAATAGTGAGGGGAAGAGAGCCAAGGTAGAATCTGGGGGGCATGAACATTGAATGGGGGACAGATGGCAGAGGGGCCAGGAAAGACGTGGGCAAAGGCCAGGGGTCCCGAGAACTCAGGGTCCTGGAGATCGAGGGGCTAAAGCGATGAACAAACAGGGTGTGCCCTGCAGGCCCATGTATGGCAGGAAGGTCAAGAGGGGTGAAAGGCGGAGAGTTCCCTTTGCATTTTTCACTTAGTGATATCATGGGAAAGGCAGGGATGAGGTTGAGCTAGGTCACTGTGGGTGCAAGAGACGGAGCAGAGGAAACACTAACATAGACCGTTCTTTCAAAAGGCTTAGCTATAAACGGGGTGGGGTACAGTGGAGGGGACCCAGAAGATGCAAAGGGGCCTCCTTTGTATTTTATTTACTTTTTTAAATTTAATTTTTTTGGGGTACCGAGAATCGAACTCAGGACCTTACACTTGCCAAGCAAGGCGCTGTGCCGCTGAGCTATATCCCTGGCCCTTCCTTTGTATTAAAGGAGAAATTTGAGTGTGTTTGGGAGAAGGAGCCAGACACAAAGAGAAGCTGGAGAGCGCTGAGCTATATCCCTGGCCCTTCCTTTGTATTAAAGGAGAAATTTGAGTGTGTTTGGGAGAAGGAGCCAGACACAAAGAGAAGCTGGAGAGCGCACAGGGAATAACCAGCGACAGTGACTGTGACAGTGGTGGAGAAGAGAAGCAGGCAGGGCTGGGGTGGAGCCCAGGAGGCTGGGTTTGCCCACCTGGAGAGAAGGGAGCGGCCTTTTCTCTGGAAAGGGGGGTTGAACCCAGCATTGAAACTGGAAGGGACCTGGAGACCATCATATCCAGGACAGAGGAGAAACCGTGGAGCAGGGAGACCGCCACCTGCCCAGTGTCATGGTGTCAGCCACGGAGACCTGGGGCTAGACCCAGACAGAACAGGAGCCAGCCCAGGAGCCTGGGAGTGAGCGCAGGTGCGGGTGGGAGAGGTAATGCAGGGCTCCTTCTTCCTGCCTGTCGCTTTTGGTTCCCAGTGCTGCTAACGGCCCTTCACACGCACAGTCTTGGACATCCTCACAGTGGCCTCTTTTCCAGGAAAACCAGGTCTCTGTAGAAGTCAAGGAAACGGGAACAAGTAAAGGCAGAATTCAAACCCTCTGGAGCTGCTTGGCCCCACCGTTTATTTTCTTTTCACCACTGCTTAACAAAAGCAGCATCACCAGACTAAATCACAGAGCGTCCTGGGCTCAGACCCCAGTGCAGATCGCACTGAGCAACAGAAGCAGAGCTGCGATCGTTGATTCAAAGACGCTTTATTTTTTAAAAACATTTTGAGGTCTATGAACTCGAAGTGTGTCTTACCAATGGCCGTCATGTTTCAATTGGCAGTGCCTCCTCCCCCACTACACAATAGGTGTATCTCATGACTGATTCTATCTGAGATCTAACTAAAGGCAGCAAGTTCAGGGACCATTGACCAATATCTTTATTTTTTCTTTTTCTTTTTGAGACAGGGTCTTGTTATGCAATTCAGGCTGGCCTTCAGCCCACTTTGTATCCCAGGCTGGCCTGGAACTTGCAAGAATCCTCCTGCCTCAGCCTCCTGAGTGCTGGGAAAACAGGCATGCACCACCATGCCTGGTTGACCAATATCTTATCTCCAAAGTGACAAACTAGAGTTGAAGCTTTGAGATAAGAGGATGGACAGAAAAGTCCAAAGCCGGTGTCTGAGCTGAAAGCTTGCCTGGGTATTTGAGCAGAGATGGGCGGAACAGAAGAGCTTCTGGCCCAGCCTCCCTGCCTGCTGCAGGCAATGCCCATTGAGTGATTATTCAGGTGAACTCGAGTTCACTTGTTCTGAGTCACCAGGACAGGAACTAGGGTATCTGAGAAAGCTGGACAGACCAATGTGGGCCGTGGCAGGCTGGGAATTTGTCCTCTGATGATATAGCTGGACCCTACAATTACCGGCACTCTTTGGCCTTCGTTCCTTGCAGGGTCTGAGAAAGAAAGCCAGTTTTTTTGTAATCTGTACCTTCTTCTACCCTCAGGCCTCCACTTGATAGTAAATTTAGCTCTTTTTATGTTCCTACGATCTATCTGCTTGTGCACAAGGCCTGAGGGAAATAAGAGAATTATATTTCTCAAGATGATCCTGGGAGAAACAGAGGCCTCCAAGGGTATGGGTAGAGGGCTGCAGGTTAGGAAGGGAGCTCAAGCAGCAGAGACCGATTTCAAGGCTCCTAATTCTGTCAAGCCAGAAAATAGTGAGATTGAGGCATGGCTGAAGGTCCCAAGGGAGAAGTCTGGCAAGCGTAAAAGGGAAAGCTCCAGAGATGAAGGGGTGTCTCCAGCCCCGGGAGTGGCACCTGGTAGACAAGGGACCCTAACCAACTCAGCGTCGTCATACAGCCCGGACTCCCGCCCACCACCACCATGGTTGCTTTTGGACACACGTTCCCCTTCTACACCGACTCCAAGCCAACCTTCCCGATGGACACCACCTTGGCTGTCATCATCACCAGCTTTCTGACTGCCTTGGTCACCTTTGTCATCATTCTGCCTGGCATTCGGGGCAAGACGGTAAGGAACAGACCCAGCCCTGAAGACCCCTGCCCCAGAGGGACCTCAGCCTCAGAGTGAGGGCTCCGGACCCTGTCCACCAAAAGGCTCAGGGAAGAGACCTTAGCAGAGGGCTCCCCACTCATGGATTGAGTCAGCAGATAATTGCAGAGCAGCTGTTAGGCACCATATCCTGATCACCACCGACCAAGTGGTCTCAGGGGTGGAATCCCTACCCCTGCCCTGCCCCCGCCCCCACCCCCGCCCCTGCCCCGAGCATAGGAGAGAAGGTGGACATGGAAGAGGGGTGCTGCTTACTGACCCCCACCCTGTGCCTCAGAGGCTCTTCTGGCTGCTGCGGGTGGTGACCAGCTTATTCATCGGGGCTGTGATCCTGGGTGAGTGCCGGCCTCTCCTGCTTGGGCAGTGGCCACTCTTCTCAATCCCCCTTGGTCCCTGCTTCAAGGTGACTCCCAGACCTTGCCCAGAAAATGCTGCCTGGGGGGCCCCAACGGATACATCTCCACAGCCCTCAGGATATCTTTATTTCGGGCATGATGACTGCCACTAGAAGGTCCCTGGGACAGGAGAAGAGAAAGCCGGGAGGGCTGCCTGCCTGGCTCTGGTGATTGGGCACCCTGGGGAGACAGAAGTCATCTACGCTGAAGCTGTGATTGCCTGTCATAGTTTCTTGCAGCCTTCCTCCCAGAGGCCTAGTGACGATCTCTAAATGTGTATATGGGGGGTGCAGAGTGTGAGTGAGGGAGATCTCGGATTCTGACCCATTCGGCCCTCCCAGGCCCGCAGCTGGCAGGCTTCCTAGGAGCCAGAGCCCCACTGGTCCAGTGGGTAGCAGTGACTTGGCCCATCCACGCGTGTAGCCCTATAACTCCCCTAACAGCCCCAATAGCCTCCAGCCCTCCCTAAGTTCCTGTGTATTCAACTCCCCAACCCCAGCCGTGAATTTCAGCTCTGAGTGGTCAGTGGGCTGGGTCAACGCCAACACAACCTACAAAGCCTTCAGCCCGGAGCGGATCCGTGCTGACGTGGGGCTGCAGATCGGGCTGGGAGGAGTCAACATCACGCTTATCGGTGAGGGGCCTCCGGCCAGGGACGCAGGGGGCTCTGCTCTGTCTCTGGGAATCTGTTTTGACATGGTCCAAAAGGTTGCAGTGTGCCCAGCCCTGAGGTTAGAAGGATCTGTGGGTGCCGGGGTCTCCTCCTGCTGAGATCAGACCCTGGGCCCTTCCCAGGGTGGGTGGCCCCTGCCCAGGGTGGGTGGCCCCTGCCCAGGCAGATGCCTGGTTGCAGCCCATGAGTCCCCACCACCACCTGCTCCCACAGGGACCCCAGTGCAGCAGCTGAATGAGACCATTGATTACAATGAAGAGTTCCTGTGGCACCTGGGCAAGGACTACGCTGAGGAGTACACAAGGGCCCTGAGGAGGGGCCTGCCCGACCCTGTCCTCTACCTGGCCGAGAAGTTCAGCCCGAGCAGCCCGTGTGGCCTGCACAACCAGTACCGCCTGGCGGGACACTACGCCTCCGCCATGCTGTGGTGAGCGGGGAGGAGGAGGGACGGAGGGCCTGCAGTGTGAGGCTGTCAAGAATGGGACGGGCTGGCACTCATCACCATGGTGCCTGGTTGGGAAGCCCATGGCAGGAATGTCCTAGTCCCATCACCCGGGCCTCCTTGGCCCCCGAGCCTTCGCCTGGGTCCCTCCAGCCCCGACTGCGGGTGGAGATCCTCATGGCCCCGCCTCGCAGGGTCGCCTTCCTCTGCTGGCTGCTGGCCAATGTGATGCTGTCCATGCCTGTGCTGCTCTATGGCAGCCACATGCTGCTGGCCACGGGCATCTTCCAGCTGCTGGCTCTGCTCTTCTTCACGGCCACATCCCTCACGCCAGCCTGTCCCCTGCGCCTGGGCACGGCAGAGCTGCATACCCAGCGCGGGCCTGCCTTCTGGGTCACACTGGCCACAGGTGAGCCTGCCTTGGACCACTGGCCCCAAGGGCTGGGGCTGGAGAGCGGGGAGCAGAGGCTGGCCTCGGGTGGGCTGAGGTTCTGCTTCCATGGGCCGCGTCAGCACTCAGCCAGATGCCTGCTGCTGCACCCCCAGGACTGCTGTGCATGTTGCTGGGCCTACTCATGGCGGTGGCCCACAGGTTGCAGCCCCACAGGCTGAAGGCCTTCTTCAACCAGAGCTCGGAGGACCCCACACACAAGTGGAGGGCTGAGGAAGGGGAGCCCCTGACTCCCCGCTACCGGCCCATGGCAGAGAGCCCCGAGCCCCAGGACATTCCTCTGTCATGCGCTTCCTCAGAGGCCTGCTGTCAGGAAGAGTGCCCCGGAGAGCCCAGCTGTGCCCTGTGATGCCCCTGTCCCAGCAGGCGGCCCGTGGGTGGCCCCTTGTTAAGCTGCAGTACGGCACCCACAGGCAGGCTACAGCAGATCCTGGGCTCCCAGGAGCAGGTGGGCGAGTTAAAGACAGCCTTGCCTACTGACACCAAGGAGAACAAAGCCCCTGTGCCCCAACCCCTTGCTATGGTGACAGCAATCCCAGCCCTTATTTCTGCCCAGCAGCCCTGTCTTCTCCAGGTGCTGGGTTTCCTCTGGGCTCCCTTTGCTGAAATCCCGCCCTTCTCATGCGTAAGTCACAGTGAGAGTCTCCCAGACACCTCCTCCCTCTGCAGCTCTCTGAGCGCGCGCGCACGCGCGCGCGCGTGCGTGCGTGCGTGCGTGCATGTGTGTCCTCGGTTTCCACTGAAAGGAGACCCACCAGCCATCTCATCCCAGCTCCAGCATTAACCAGCCGTGCCACATCCTGTTTTGGTCCCAGATATACTCAGTAAGACTGTAGGATTTGCCAACGGCCTTTAGGGAATAAAGTCCCTAGCTTTATATTTTCATACCTTGCTGACGTCTACCTTGGCCCTCAGACACCATTGCAAGATAAGGCAACTGGGGAGAGTTAATGAACTGACTCCAAAACCTTCCTTCCCAATCCATTCAGCAGAGTGGCCCAGGGGGCCTCGGAAGGAGGGAGGGTGACCAGCCCTGCCACTCACCCACCCACGGCTGCTCAGGGTCATTTCCTCCACGGCGTCACTAGAGGGCGTCCCACCCGAGCCTTTCTGGTCTCGGGTTTTTCCAGGGCAGGGAATGCGGTTAGCACACAAGTGGGCTGCCCCGGCCTCGCTAAGCCTCCCCACGGCGTGTGCCAGCGAGAACGCCGAGAAACCGTGGCAATTAATGGGCGGGGGCAGTTTTTAAAAACAAAAGAAGAAAGTTTATTTACAGCTTGCTGGGCGCGTACAGCGTCTGTCCCCGCGGGGCGGTCCGGGTCCCGAAGCGCGGAAACCCTCGGGGTCCCCCGCCCACGGCGAGGTAGGGTCCAGAGGTGGGCGCCCTTCATAGTTTAGTGGTGATCTTGAAGTCTAGGGGCGCGAACTGCTCGTGCCGCGGGTTGCTGAGGAGGAGAGGCGAGCCGGCCCTCGGCTGGCTGTCGCAGCCTGGGGCGCTCTGGTCCAGCACGACGCGAAGGGCCCTGGGCCAGACGTAGTGGAGAAGCACCACGGCCCCTCCGAGCAGCAGGCACAGGATGCCTGCGGGGAAGACAGTGGGGCAATCAGGGCCCTGGCCGGACCTGGGCCTGCTCCTCGGTCTTATGCAGGGTCCTCCTCGAGTTTCTCTCGCACGCACGCGCGCACTGCAGAAAGACCTCTAATCTGGGCTGCAGGATGCGCGCCTTTTCAGCCAGTGGGGCACGACGCCGACCCCTTCGGAGTCCCCGCTATCTGCGAGATGGGCGTAACAGTATCCCTTACCGGGGCGTGGTGGCGCACACCTCAAATCCCAGAGCTCCGGAGGCTGAGGCAGGAGGATCACCGCGAGTTCGACACCAGCCTAGGCTAGTGAGTTCAAGACCAGCCTGCGCTACCTAGCGAGACACTGCCTCAAAACCCAAGGCAACCCAAACTAAACAACCCAGAGCCAGCGCCCTTCTGTCCTGTGAACTACCAAAGTGTCGGTGATCACTGTGTGGACTGGAAAGCGCGCACCGTGCTGGGGCCTCACCCGTAGCCAGCGTGAGCCAGAAGGCGGCTCCGTAGCCAGGCGTGAGCGAGGCAGAGCCGAGGCGGAACTGGCACAAGGGCACGCTGGAAATGGAGGCGAAGGAGAAGACAGCGAAGAGCGCGAAGGCGCCGGTGACCAGGAGCGCCAGGCCGCCGTAGTGCGGGGCGGGCATGGAGAGCAGCGCGTTGGAGAGGACCCAGAAGCAGAAGGCCACCCTGCGGGGACGCGCGGCGGGCGTGAGCTGGACCTCGCTCGGCCGCCGGGTCTGGGACGGCGGGGCGACGCCGCAGGGTCTCCGAGCGCCCCCGAGCCGCTGCCCCCCCCCCGCGCGCCCCCATCCTGCGCCCGCGCTCACCACAGCGTGGCCGCGGCGTAGTGTCCGGCCAGCTGGTACTGGCGGTACAGCCCGCAGGGGCTGGTGGGCGTGAACTTCTCGGCCAGGTACAGCACCGGGTCCGGCAGCCCCCTCTCCAGCGCGCGCACGTACTCCAGGTGGAAGTCCTCGTCCAGGCGCCAGGTGAACTGCTCGTTGTAGTCAATGGTCTCGTTCAGCTGCTTCACTGGGGTCCCTGCGGGGACCTCGAGGTCGTGCGCGCGAGCGAGGCCAGCGAGCCGGTCCGGACAGGGGAAGCGGGGTGGGGATGGGTCTGGCGCTGCTGCTTTTGGAGCCCGAGGGTGCCAAAGACCCTCCCGGGCACCCAGCCCAGGCGTCCGCTCACCCCTCCTCACCTTTTAATGTGATATTAAGGCCCACCAGGCCCACATTCAGGCCGACGCGGGCTTGGACGCGCTCGGCGCTGAAGGCTTTGTAGGAGGTGTTGGTCCACACGCTGCCCACGAACCACTCCCCGCTGAAGTGCACGGCTGTGGGAGAGGCACGCGGTGCAGACGGCGGTGGTAAATGGGATTGGAGAGGGGCAGAGAAGGCGTCCGGGGTCCCACTGCGCTTGCGTGGTAAGGGCGGGGGGGGGGCAGAAAGAACAGCAAGCAAAGTAGGGAAAGGTAGCAGCGAAGCAACCCCAGTTTCCGCGGGCCTCTGCCCACCTCCTCCTGTACGCCCCTCCTGCCGGGTCGCACCACACACTCACCCACAATTTCTCCCCCTATGAACAGACTGAGCAGCACTCTCACCAACCAGAACCAGCGCTGCAGGAAGAGCCGCTCGGGTCAGGCTGGGCGCTGCCCAGCCAGCCCGAGACCTCTTCCAACCCTACTCTTCCTTGGTCTGATTGCATTCCTGACCTTTTGAGGCCGAGGTCGGGGGTGTTTGTCCTGCACATCCCCGGAGCCACTGGCATTTCTGATGTTTTCTGGTCCTGTGCTTCGACCTCCCCAGCCTCATTTCCACGCCCACCCAGTCTGGCAAATTCCTGCCACCTTCCCCCCCCCCCCCCCCCGCTGCCTGGCGCCAGCCCCTGCCTCCTCCCAGTCCATTCCCTGCCTCAGTGAGTCCAGAAGTGCTAGGGAGGCAGGGGTCACCTCCCTCAGAAGAGGGAGGCCCAGGAGAGCAGGTGGAATAGCTGCTGATAGGCTTAGCCACCCTTTTCCCTGGGAAACCAACAAAGATCAAGACTTGGGGTCCTGGCCCCGCCCCCCGCACATGCATCATGCCAACACCAAGTGGAACAAGCAGTCTGTGCCGCTGGCACCTGTCCTCTTGTGGCCCCGGTCAACAGGCAGAGGGCAGGACAGGAATGCTGCTGCAGTCCCCAGGAGGCCAGGAGGCCCCCAGCAGCACAGGATTACACCCCGGTACCCTTTCCTCAGCAGCCACTCATTATTCACTCAGGGTCCCCCTCCAGGATGTCTTGGATGAGGGGTGTGCTCCCTGTCCTTGGGAAGGGGGAGACCTTTGAATCTGACCTTCAGTTTGACTATTCACAGAGATCCTTCCTCTCTCTGACTTGGAGACGTCTGCCCATGGCTCCCGCACCAGGCACGGAGCTTCTAGCCTCCCCTTACCGAATGGCCCCGGATCCCAGGCAGGATAAGCAGGAAGCTGCCGGCCAGGGCGCAGAACACCACAATGACAATGAGCAGCGGGACGCTGAAGCCCGCGGCATGCTGCTGTTGTGGGTAGAAGGGCAGCACGCCGTTCCATAGCGTCATCCTGCCGCCCTGGACGGAGCGAGCGCTGCCGCCCTGGACGGAGCGAGCGCTGCGCAGAAGCGAGCTGGGGGTCCCGGCTGAGGACAGCGGTCGGGTCTGCCCCTAAGGAAGCACGCAGACTGTGGCTGTCCTGACACGCTCTGAGTTGAGCCAGCAAGCGGAATTCTCAGTGGCCGTGGCCCAGCTACTTTCCTGGCTGCGCCTGCTCGAGAGGGACCCACACCCCTTATATACAGGCACAGGGGCAGGATATAGTTGGTCCCAGCCAAGCCCTAGGGTCCCAGCCTAGCAGAAGTTATGCAAATGAGGGGTGGAGGGTGATATGCAAATGAGGACCCGCCTCCACAGCGGGCAGGAAGCCCTAGGTGTAGATATTCACACCTGCCGCCTGTCTGCCAGAGCTGGCACCCACGCAGCAGGGAGACTGGGGGCCCAGGAAGAAGTTGACAGAGCAAGTGGGAAAGCTGAGGCTTTCAGACTGGGATAGAGGCAAGAACCAGAGCAGAGAAGCAAAGATTCCAAGAGAAGAGTCTCAACTACCGAGGTGGGACCAGAGTTGGGGCCTGACCTCAGCTCTCACACTTCCTGCGTAGATGCTCCCCAGCAAGGGGTGATCTGGTCGCGGGTCCCGGCGTGGGGGTCCCTGGCCGCTTTCCTACCGCCCCCACCTGGAAAAGCAGTGTCGGGGAGATTGGCCTGGGGGTCCCAGGGTTTGGGCCAGCACCCTGGGAGGTCCTGCCTGGGAATGGAGTGTCCCAAGGAGTCCAGCGGTCGAGGTTAGCGCTTCGTGGGTGAAGGGTGGAAACCAGCTCCACTGCGCTGGAAAGAGCGGTGTGGATGCAGGGCCTCACTGTTGCTTCTGTTTTACTCCGGAAGTGGGACTGCCAGCTCACCTCCACCGCCGTCCCAGTGGAGTGCTGTCCGCACCTCCCACACCTGGGCTGCGGGTCGGCATGCTCCGGGCAAGACCCGAGGTAATGGTGCTCCTGGGGGCGCTGCTCACTGGACCCCTGGACCCAGCGGGTGAGTAGCACGTACCCCTAGTTGTGTGGTCCCACCCAGTATCCCTTTCGGGATGTTGGGGGAGACGGGCAGTCCAGAGGCTCTCTGAAGCTGCAAGGTGGGCAGATCTCTGTGATGCTAAGCAGGATGGGAAACTTCCCCGGGCAGCTTTGACACTGTGCAGGTACTGTTGCTGGAATCCGGTGATGGTGAAGGGGGGGGCGTCTGGGATGCATGTGCAGAGGGGACGCTCACTCTCTGTGCCCACAGGCGGCCAGGAGGCGCTCTCGCTGCCCTGGGAAGTGCAGCGCTACGACGGCTGGTTCAACAATCTTAGGCATCACGAGCGTGGTGCTGTGGGTACGTGTGTCCCGTAGACGCGCCGTGCACAGCTGGGGGGCCAGGGAGGCGCCGCGCTCTTCCGCACCCCTGGGGCCGGGTTGTGTAAAGCTGGGCATAGAGGGAGGCGGCCCGTTCTGAGTGGGGCTTCATGGGGATCGAGCGCCCTCAGTGACCCGGCTCTCGCCGCCCGCAGGCTCGCGGCTGCAGCGCCTCGTGCCGGCCAGCTACGCGGACGGCGTGTACCAGGCCCTGGAGGAGCCGCTGCTGCCCAACCCGCGCCAGCTCAGCAATGCCGCCACGCAGGGCCCCTCCGGGCTGGCCTCTTTCCGCAACCGCACAGTGCTAGGTGTCTTCTTCGGTGAGTGCAGAGAGGCGGGCCGCTGGGATGGAGCCGGGGTTCACCTTTGGTGCGAGCGAAAGATGCTGGTGCTCTGCCCTGCGCCCGGAGTCGAGGTTCCCGAGCCCCGCCCCCACCATAGCATTGCAAGTCCGCCCTCATCTTGGAAGGATTTGGGGTGCTGGTGCAGGGGTATTTACTCCCCTGATTTTTCCTTATCTTTTACTTCAACGGAGGGAGGAGTGCCACTGGACCCCCGTTTTACTTCTTGGGGACCGAGTCTTGCACTACCTCTGTCCTCCCAGCAGGATTTTTAACCTCTTTGCTCTACAGAAGGGGGAACTGGATGGGGGAACCCATGCTTTAACGGTATCACTTGCTCCTTGTAACAACTTTCTGAGGAGGACGAGAAGATACTATATTTTCATTTTGTATATTATACAATCAAGGCTCTCTGGGACTAAACAGCAGGGCTGAGGGCGGTCCTTGAACTGTATCTCGATCTTTTGACTCTTGGGGACATTGACTCTTGGAGGCTCGCTGGCTCCGCGTCAGGCGGGTGGGACTGGGCCCCCCACACACCAGTGTGCGCCCCACGCTCCCCAGGCTACCACGTGCTGTCGGACGTGGTGAGCGTGGACACCCCCGGCTGCCCCGCCGAGTTCCTCAACATCCGCATCCCGCCCGGAGACCCCGTGTTCGACCCCGAGCGGCGCGGGGACATCGTGTTGCCCTTCCAGAGGAGCCGCTGGGACCCCGAGACCGGGCGGAGCCCCAGCAACCCCAGGGACCTGGTGG
>PVLD010027516.1:0-20668 GCA_004027595.1 Dinomys branickii | reverse complement strand
TCTTTTTTTTTTTTTTTTTTTTTTTTGCGGTACTGGGGATCGAACTCAGGACCCTGAGCTTGCTAGGCAGGCGCTTATTCCACTGAGCTATATCCCCAGCCCCACAAACCAATCTTAATTTTAAAAAGTATTTTACTTTTGCTTAAATCAGATTGAATGCTTTTTCAGTGCTTGTTTAATGTTTAACTGATTTAGTTAAGATTAAGTTTGCCTCTTAAAATCAAAATAAGTAACTATGACTTCCAGTGGGGTTTACTTGTATTTCTTTCACATGCAAAAGTCTAAAGTCACCGGGTGTGGTGATGCAAGCCTGTATTTCCAGCACTCAGCAGGCTGAGTCAGTAATATCCTTGCAAGTTTGGGCTACAAAATGAGCTCAAGGTCAGCCTGAACTACATAGCAAGACCCTGCTCAAAAATGCCAAAAAAAAAAAAGAAAAAAAGTCTGGAAAGTCATTCGAGACCTATAATCTCAGCTGCAAGGGTGAAGTAGGAAAGAAATAAGAAAAGAAAGTGATCTAATGTATTTATGAAATACCTGGAATTTCTCAACCTAGTGTGTGCTTGCATTGGTGAAATCAGTTTTAAAAAAGAAAGAAAGAAATATAGTCCTAGTCAGGTTGAAACAGGATCAGACCAAATGAAGACTGAATTCTCTGAATTGAAGTTTTGAGGCTCAATATACTTCCTAGACCAGTGATCATGAGGTGGGCATGGTACTGTGAAACATTCTGTCTTACCGTAGTTACTTTCTCATTACTGGGATAAATGTCCACAAGTTAAAGGAAGAGAGGTTTATCCTGGCTCACAGCTTATAGAGAATCCAGTCCATAGCCAGCTGGCTCCAAGGCAGAGAGGCACAGCAGAGGGCACCACAGAGGAGGAAGAAGAGCTCAGGGAATGGGGCAGGAGGAAGGCAGAGGTCAAGGAGGAGGGAGGAAGATACTCCCTCCCAGGCCCCGCCCCCCCACGACTCACCTCCCATCACCTTTAGCTATAAACTTCTCAGTGGACTGATCCAGCAGTGAGCATCACACCCACATGGTCCAGGCACCTCCCTAGAGCCCCACCGATGGGCCATGAGGTTTCGGGGGAACATCCAGATCTAAACCACAATGCACTCGTGTGAGGATCAAGTCACACACCATCAGGTGAGCTGGCACACCACTACCACAGACCTAAATGTTGCATTGTAGCAGTAGCAGCACAAATACCCTCGAACAATTTTATGCATTTTTAAAGCATTTTAGAAAAACTTAGCACCACTCTTTTGTTCTTTAATTTAAAGAAGGTATAATAACTCCTAGTGTCTTAGTTGTTCTCTTAAAAGAAAATCTGTTCAGGGAAATACTGGGTGAAAGGCCAGAACAGGATGTTCCCAGCTAAGATGAGGCCAAGAGCAAAGCTTGTCCTTGTAGACACACAAATTTAACAGTACTTAAAGATGAAAAACATTTGTTCTAGAGGGAATTAAACATAAAATCTCAATGAGCAGTTCTGAGAAATTTTCTTGAAGATTTTTGAGATTAAGTATGCAGATCACATGAATGGATGGGTTCCGCTGATAGCTATGGAATACTCTGAACACTTTAGGCATTTCCATTCAGGGAGGTGCAGGTTGCAGGTTGTTTGTTGGGCTACCTCTGAAGGCAGACAGTCTCCCATGCTTCCAGTTGACTTTCTAATGTGAGAGTGGAATACGGAGCCATTCAGGGAAAACAGAGTTGTTGAATTCAGTTGCTTCATGGATTAGGAAGGGGGAATTGCTATTTCTATGAATTGAGCATCAAAACTTTCTCAGTATTGTGTCCTTTATGTTACTTGCAGTGCTTTTCATATCTTATGTTAGGTTTGATGTATAATTCTGTTGTTCCAAACAGACCATCACGTTGCCTTGGGCAGGTGGTTCATTACACACATACTGCATCGCCCACTATGTGAAATCCAGGCCTTACTGTGCTGCTTACCAGGCTATGGGCCCTGGCATGAGCTATGTTGCTCTAGAGGAAGTGGGGCGCCTTTCCCCAGCTTACACGCAGGTTTTGTACTGGCTGTCAGCTGTCAGCTCAGCTACCACATGGCAGAGAAGAGACAGTATTTCTCTAGCAAGTGTCCTTTCCCTAAAACATAGCTTTCTCTCTTTGACCTGAGCAAAAAGAAAGGGAGTAGCAACCAAAAAAGAAAAGGATCAACAGATCACATTTATGTAGTTTTCAAGTCGATTTGTTCATTCCAGCAGATAGTACTATGAAGTTCGTTATGCCCTCATGATTTTCTTCAGAAAGATGAGATGATAAATGTCCGTGAATACTGACACACCAGAGACCATAACAGGGATGCAGTCCTGTCTCCGAGAAGTCCGTCCCTCTTCTGGGTGGGGAAAAAGCAACGAGACATGCAAACAGGACATGTCTTGGAGCACAGTCAGAAAACCTTCCTAATCAGGGTAGAATGAACGTAGAGACCTAAGTTCGTATGATCCTTCCTTTGTTACTTAGCATGGCTCTTAGGGTGCCGGGCGACCTACTTCGTTTTTCTGCTTTGAGCTTTTCTGTTCTTGTTTGTCCCTGTCCTCTCTTTCTTTACCTTCTTTTAGACAACACCTGTTTTACAGTTCCTTCTAGGAGGAAAACATGATCACGTTAAGAGAAGGCAGAGAAAATTTTATGTCCAGGATTCCAGATGCTTGAAATGGGTGGAGCTTGGCAGTGGGGTCATCTGTAAAGTTTACTTAGCATATACATTTCAAGCCTTTGACATGCATAAGGACCTTTTTAAGTTGAACTTAAGGATTGTAAGGATCCTTTATTATAAAAGTATAATTGGCTGTAGATAAAATTTTCATTATGTTCACGTTGTGTTTTCAAGACCAGTTGTGCCTTGATATGCCCCGCTTAGTTTAACCAAATTTAACTTTCAAAACTACGTTTAGCTTGCTCTTCAGTTTAAATCAATTTGTAAATATTACTTTTAATCCCAAAAGTTTACTTTTCTAAGCAGACATAATCTTCAAGCTATGTTCTCTTGGAAAGAAGTTATTTGTGCTCCAATAGATGACAGACCAGATGAGTGGTATGTGTTGGCTGCAGTGGTCTGTGCTTACAGTCCCAGCTACTCAGCAAGCTGAGGCAGGAGGATCATTTGGCCCAGAAATTCAACAGCAGCCTTGGCACATAGCCAGACTTCATCTATTAGTGAGTCTCAAGTGTATTTGACCACTGGTTTTACTCTGTTGTGCTTTCAGAATCTTTTTGGTAGTAATAGCCTGGATGGAGGAAGCAGTCCCATGACCAAGCCCAAAGGAGACAAACAAGTGGAATACCTGGATCTAGATCTAGATTCCGGGAAATCCACACCACCACGTAAGGTAAGTGCGGCCTTCTTTTCTAAATCAAGTTAGAA
This sequence comes from Dinomys branickii, assembly GCA_004027595.1. Lineage (NCBI taxonomy): Eukaryota > Metazoa > Chordata > Mammalia > Rodentia > Dinomyidae > Dinomys > Dinomys branickii. The sequence continues at coordinate 17,267 of PVLD010027516.1, read as the reverse complement.
GCTGGGCGTGGCGACACACGCCTGTGATCCTAGCACTCTGGGAGACTGAGGCAGGAGGATCCCAACTTAGCACCAGCCTAGGAAACTTAATGATGTAGTGAGACCCTGTCTCTAAGTGGAAAGGCTGGGAATACAGCTCAGTGTACAGGCCCTGCTTTCAATCCCCCGTACCACAGTGCATACATACATTCATATGTACTTTAAACTGAAAGAATCATCTCCTTTGGAAAATTTTATTGAATTAAAATGTAAGAAAGTCTAGGTTTGGGCGTAGCTCGGTCATAGAGCGCTTGCCTAGCATGCAGAAAGCTCTGGGTTCATTCCCAGCCTTGCAAAATAAAAAGTAAACAGACAAACTTAGTAGAGCCTGTTATTTAATGCTGCTTAGGAAATCACAGGTAACAAAATTATGGAGACTTATAAATTTGCTTTTTCTTTTCGGATGTTACCGAAGTTATGCACTTCTGCTTAGTGTTTACCATTGAAATGATTCCTGAACAAATTCTGAAGTTAATCAGGGTCTCCATTCTCTTTAAAGTATTAGCTCAAATTATGCGCTATTTTTGTCAAAAAATTTTTTTTCTAAATCCCCAAACAAGATAGTACTGTCACTCTCCTTACTATATAAACAATGCTTCAGTTTCCCTACCTGCTTACCGACTTACCTTCTTGAATCTCAGGCTTTCCTTCTGTAATCATTTTTCCTTCCCCCTTCAGATACAGCCATTCCATTAGTCTGTTGGTGGCAAATTTCTGTTATTTTTTTTTCTTTAATTGAAATGTTTTTTCTTTTGCCTACATTCTTAGAAAACAAAACTTTGCTGAGTGTACAGTGCTTGACTGGCGGTAACTTTCTCAGCACAGGGAAAATACTATCCCACCGTCCCTTCACTTCTGCTCCTGTTGAAAGAAAGCGCTGCTGGTACTCCTTCCTAGCTCATCTGTCTTTTCTCTCTGGCTGACTTTAAGCTCTTTTCTGTCTTTATTGTTTTCAGTTTTATAACAATGTGTCTAGGTATACAGTAGATCCCTTTTTATATATCTTATTTGGTGCAAGTAGTGATGCCTTTTTTCTGGATGTGTGTTTTGCTCAGTTGTGGAAGATGCATTCAGTGCCTTTTGATATTGCTTCTCTGCGAACTGTTTTACTTTTTGAGGAGACTTTTGGTCTTTATTCACTAAAACATGTTATATTTCCCATCTCTATTATTATTATTTGTTCATATTTTTCATCCTATTGTGTCTCTTTAACTGGATAATTTCTTTACATGTATCACTAATTTTTTAATTTTCAGTGACTAATTTTCAATTTTTCTAATTTGTTTAGTTCTTTGCTCAATTTTTGTTTCCAAATGATTTGATTCCTCGAGGGATAGACCTCACTGATTTTAATAGCTTCTTATTCCACGCCTAATGTATTTCTTTTCAGTTTTATTTTTAATTTCTTTTGAATATTTTATGCACATATATTTTCTGCTACGAGGGTGCAACTTCAATAACTGATGTCCTTGAAGGTTTAAGGTGTTGTTTATTGTTTCTAATGACCACAGAAACCGTGGCAGGTTTCCTGTGTGTTTATGCATTTTTGTGTCAAGTTCATTGCTGAATCCTGGGGAACTAAATTTCTTCCCAAAAGGATGTTTATGCTAAACAACAGAAGGTACAACCACTGGGGGGGTGCACATTCTCTCCACAGGCCAGCCTCACAGGTTAGCCTCGGTTTCACTGCCGCCTCTTCCTGGGCCTCCTGACTGCGCTGCTGAGGTTGACGTTTATCCCAAAGGCAAACCGGCCGTTGTTACGCGGCAGCTCCTCCTGTTTCTCTGACACCTATTCTCTTTATTTTCTAGTAAGCCCAGCCGTGAATTAGCAGTTATGTCTATTTTCAGTTATGTGGCCTCCAGGTGGATAGGGCATTGACCCTTATGGTTCATTCCTAAATTACTGCTTTGCAAAACATATTTCTTAATTCTGAGAGTAAACACTGATTTATGTTCTCTGGGCTTTCAGAAAGTCAAGTCAATCAAGCCGTGTATGTCCCTGTGCTCTGTGAATTTCATCTGTGATCAGAGCATTAGTTTGGATTCTTCTACAGGATCGTTTTAACCTTCAGAAAAATTAGTGCATAGTTAGGAGAAAGATAAAATTGATACACTGAAGTCATTACTGTTATTTTTTTTTTGTAGCCCCATAGAATTTCAGGAGGATTCAGAGTGCATATGTGTCTGCCTATGTGTTTGAGACTGAATTTCATGCAGAAACGCTCCTTTATGTATGGTGTTCTCTGGTGTTTTCTCTGTTTTAGCAAAAGAGCAGTGGCTCCGGGAGCAGCGTGGCAGATGAGCGAGTGGATTACGTCGTGGTGGACCAGCAGAAGACCCTGGCGCTGAAGAGTACCCGGGAAGCCTGGACAGATGGCAGACAGTCCACGGAATCCGAAACACCAACCAAGAGTGTGAAATGAAACACTGCTTTGCCGTTTCCGAGCAGAAGTGAACTGAATTATGAAGATTAAACCCTGCTCGAAGCCATGTCGACACTTCTCTTAGACAGATCACCCAGGGAGCAGAGTTGAAATCAAAGGGCCTTTCAGACGTAAACAATTTGGACTGTAAATGGTGCTTCATGGTATCTCAACAATTTGTAACATGTAAATACTGTGGGAAAGTAGTATTGTTTAGCTCCCAGAGAAAATTTGTCTCATAGTTAACACACTTGTAGTATTACTGTATTTATGCACTTTTCATTTAAAACATGGGTTTGGGTATTCCCAGTGTACCTTAACAGAATTCCTTGAGGAGTTCTTGTTTTCTCACACTACTCTGTATAACTATACTAAGTTAACTAAGCTACTTTTAGACCTGGACGTTGGTGTTTAATCTATGGCCTGACAACATAATGAGTAGATTCACAAGTTAGCTGTCTCCCTGAAGCGTCATGTAGTAACCATTAGTTGAAAGTAGGGTATACTTAGATTCATCCTTTATTACCTTCAAAACGCCGAGGATATTGTATATACAGGTGTCAGAATCCAGTTCTTTGGTTCCTGTACATTTAGTTTATAATGGTGGATCTTTGTTATATTTTGTTGATTACAGTGTTTTTGGTTCAATGAGTGAAGATTCTGCAGGGTGGGATCTTGCACCTTTGAAAGACTGAATATAATTACACTATCAAGTAAGCTTGAAATCATCGATGGCATGCAGTGATGATGTGCCCTTACACTTGCTAACATGTATTAAACGTTATTTGCAAAGGTAGATTATGTAAAAATCAGGTACGTACCCGGCACTAATGTGCTAACACACTGATCAGGTTTAGATAATGAGCTTTACTTGTGTTCTCATTAGTCCTAGTGTTGGTTTCCAGTTTAGAATTAAAGAAACAGTTGACATTTGCTCTTAATAACAACAACATACTGTGATTTTTTTAATTAAACAGTAATTCAGATTTATTACTCTTAAGAATGAAATTATGTCTTTTGACACCATAGTGCCCTTTCTATGATTTTTTTTTTACTCAATATTCTTCTTGGCCTTATATTTAAATCCCTATGCAATTAATGTTTTATATCTGCATTTTTTTAAAAAAAATAGATGTTATATAAGTGATTCTTATAGATAGCACCTATTGCTTTTCCAGTAAAAGAATTAAGGGTTTTATACTGTGATTTGTATTCACTGGCCCAGTTCACAAAGTAGTGGAGCCTTGCTATAATGTGAAATCTTACAGTCATGGACCCTATCCAATCAAATTTCTGAATTTCAGAAGATTGGTATAAAACTGTGACATGGATATCAAGACCACAAATTATAGTGAGGATATAATTATATTCATATGTCTCAACTTTGCAACATAATTTAGAAAGCAGATACACTTTGGTTTCTGTTTAACCTAAATTATGTACAATCTCCTATGTATTGATTTGAGATTTACTAACACATTTTGGGGACATAGATATGGGAGTGCCACTGCTGAGACAAGACCCTTCCATTCAGACCTCTAACTGTTGCCTAAGTATCACATGTGCTCTGATTTCTGGCCCACTGGCCATAATACTGTGCCTAATTAATATCCTAGGTTTATTTCCCCATGCCACAAACTAAATGTTCACAACAGGATAAACTGTAGGCTAGTAACATTTGATGCTTTTCAATGTTTGCTTCTTAAAAAAAAAATACAAAAATATCTAAAACCCAGAACTGAATTTTGAGGTGAATGTTTCAATAAAAAAGACTGTTTGAGTTTGGTGTGCAAGCTGTTTTGTAATAAAAAAAAAAAAATTCTAAAATCATTGACATGTGCCTAAACTATCAAAATATATAACACAGTTGGTGTGTAAAGATACTAAATCGTGTTGCCTAGAGGATGAACTTTTTTTGAAGTTTAAAACAATAATAAACATATGACTAATTTAGAAATTAAAAAAAAATTATCTTTAAAGTTTTCTATTGGGAAAGTCCAAAGCAATTATGTCTGTTTTTAAGTGTAATTTCTCCTTAACTTTTTACAAGGTATTATTTTTGTAGATCAGCAGTATTAATTTTTAGAGATCATACCATTACGTTGAATATTCAAGAATTAATGGGCTGGATGTACCTTAATCATTTAGCCTCTGTAAGAGTACACATTTAGCTTCTGTAGGCCCTGGGTTCAATCTTAAGGATCCCGCACCCCCATAAAGGAAGATAATTAAGAAGCTGGTTTGCTTTAGAAAACTGAGTCACATAGTATTAACACATGAATAGTTTCCTAGAAAACAGTATTTTAAAATTTTTATGTGTTCCTCTAGTACATATTGCCTGGGAAGTCCAATTTTATCAGCATAAATGTGTATTGAGTCCCCATTTGTGATATTTTAGTTCATTATAATGAATAACAAGATTTCTGAGTTATTTCTGAGTAATGAGTACTTGGAACTATAGTAGATAAAACCTCAGAAGTCAATTTATTTCTCTGCCTTGACTTATTTGAGGGTTATTAATAAAAGTTTAATTTATACAAATTAAGTACAAATAATAACAGATATTAAACCAACATTTCTGGAGAGCTTTTCGTTAAAGGTAGCTGACATTATATTCCAAGGTTTCTATTAAATATAAATTACCTTGGTAATGGAACTTAGTATGTAAGAGTCTCCAGTGTGATAAAATATGCCTTGTAGTAAGTTTTTAAATATGCATTTCAACTAAATTTGAGTCATATGCTTTGTGTGTGTGTGGAATCATATCCTTTTTAACTCAACCTTAACTTTCAGAGGCAAGGCTCCCACAAGGCATTGCGTGAAAACCACTTATTAACCATGTGACTGTTAGGATGTACCAGAAATCTCTTTCTCCTGCCCTTTCTGTTATTTTATAAAACTCCTAAGATCTGGATGATTGTTTGAATGTCAAAGCACAATTCTGCTTTCAAAAATCAAAGTTCAGACTTGAACATTTTAAGCTACTTAGCTCACAGAAGGTTTCACTCAGTAAGCTATAGGAATATTTTTAATCTATTCTCTAATTTTACTGTGAACACTAGAAAATTCTATAAAGGTACTAAGGAAAAGAAAGAGTGTGTGTAGAGAAAACATTGTATTTAATCACACACTACATTTAATTTGATATAGAAATACTGTTAACTTGTATATTCAGGTCATAATTTCTTCTGGACTTCTTATATTTAATTAATGGGGCTTGAAATTTTTCTCTTGATAAGTGTACTTAAAGTGGAAATTGAGTATCAGTGTTTGTTTTTTAGTAACGGAAAGTTGTTGGCTTTCCCTCATTAGGCAAAAAGTATTTTTTATGTTTTGCTAAAATATGAACTACTTTATGCTTGCACACTATTCCACAGGCACTGGTCATAATTGTTGGCTGCTTGCACACCCCTTTAATGCCTCCTTACTTTGGCCCATTCAGAGTGTGGGCATGAAGTGTTTGAATGAGTACCCAACCTTTGGCAGTTCACAGTGACACAGGCTGACCCTTCTGTTCCTCTCTTTGGGTCATCCTGGTAGGTCTTATCACTCACTGTCAGGTACATCAGGTCAGTGCAAAGCACTAAGTCAACTGGGTACACGGAGCAAGAAAAAGACCTGTATCCTGCTGCAGTGGTTCTCAGTAACATCTGATGTCACGTGTAAATTTTTATATGACTTTAAAAATTGAACTATGAGATGAAAGGCTATGTATGATGTGAGCTAATTTTGTGGACATTAAGATAAAAATTAATTATCAGATTATGTAGATTGTCTTCATTTCCATAGACTTCTTTCGGTTCAACATAAACTGCATTTGAGTGAACTAATTAATTAGTTCAGGAATTAGCACAGTTTCTGCTTCCTTTACATAAAGACACAGTTTTGTGTGAGCTCTGATTATCTCGGTCAACTGTTGGTAATAATCCCAAATTTTAACAGCAAAATCTTATGTAAAATTTTTATTTTTCTCCTTTTGCATATCTTTTGTAACGATCCCATTGTAGATATTTTCTGCTACCAAATAAAACTTTTCAAACAGTTTGGCTTTCAGACCTTTAAATAGACAATTTGGATACTGAGATTTTAAAATAAGGACGTACAAACATTTATAAATATTTAATAATACATAAGTGTGCATTTCCAGCCTATCCTTAAAATCCTTTATTTTTACTGATACACGTTTGCAGCACATAATGATTTCATTCATCGTGGGGAGTGCGTACCTGTGCGTAACGCATCGTAACTCTGTTTTCACCCCTTCCATCCCCCTGCTTCCATCTCTTGGCTCCCGTTTGCAAAAGATCTGTCTCCCTTCTTTAATTATCTGTCTTTTATTTTGCTCTTTGTATTTTGGCTTCTCATGTACGAGAACCATATGGTACTGAAGTTTGTGTGTCTGATTCATGTCATTTAACACTATTGTCTCAAAGTGCATCCATTTTCCTCAAAATGACTTGAGCTTCTCCTAGATGGCAGAGTCGTTCTCCACTGTGTATAAATGCTGCATTATCTTGTATCTGTTCATCTGTTGATGGGCATATATGCTGCTTCTGAGATTCAGATACTGTGAGTTGTGCTGCCATAACTATGGTTATGCTTGTATCACTGTAATATGATTCCTTCAACTCTGGGGGAAGTTACCTATTACAAGGGGAATACTTGAGTAGGGATAAATTTCATCGTTTAGTTTTGTGAGAAATCTTATACTGCCCTCCATAGTGGTTATACTAGGACCAGGGTATAGCTTAGTGTGTAAGCGCCTGGCTGGCATGTACAAGGTCCTGAGTTCAGTCCCCAGTACCAACATAATAATGATAATCATGATCGTGATCATGGTTATATTAGTTCACATTCCCACAAACAGTGAAGAAGACCACCTCCAACACGCACACGCACACGCACACGCATACACACACACAAAGTGTCCCTCCACCCTTTGTTAACATTTGTTATTTGATTTCTTGATGGTAGCCATTGCTTCTGGAGTGACATGGAATCTCAGTGTTGTTTTAACTTGCACTTCTCTAAAGAGATGTTGAAAAAATCTTTTATTGGAACCAAAAACTCAGTTGTGCTATTAATTGGAGTCCTACACCCACTTTGCTATCACTTGTTTTCTTTATGCTAAAATAGGGTTTACTCTAGATAGAAAGCACTGAGACTGACCACATGCATATGCCCTGTTATTTTCCTGGCCTGCCAGTGTTACCAGCATTTTATTGAGTAAAAGGCCAAATAAACAAGGGCCTGCATGTAGCCTTTGCCAGCAGAAAGTTTTTTATATGTAAAACATGACCTGGGGAATATTACAGTTTATACTTCTGTAAGAGTTTCCAAGCATCCCCAATAATTCAGAAACTCCTGGGGACTGGGAAAAATCAACCCTTTGTTCCATTCAGCCCAGCATTTTGTAACTCTGAGTCTACATATATATTCAGGGTGGCCTTCAGCTCTCTGTGTAGTACAGGCTGGCCTCAAATTCATGGCAGTCCTGTCTCAGCCTCCTGAGTGCTGTGTGCCACCACACTGTCTCCTTAAATCATATTTATAGCGAGGGCAGGACTACCTTCTCTGAGGTCACACTAACCTCGTCTGTCTTTGTGTCACCTTGTAAATAAACATTCAGTTTCTTTGGGGAAAAAGCTACATCCTTTGATGGAGACACATTTTTTTAATTGCAGCAGCACCTTGGTGGAGGAGGAAGTCTTGCTAGGGTTGTCATTGGGTTTCCAGCAGCCAGATTCACTTCAGCTGAGAAAACAAGTTGAGTGGAGAGAGACAGTTTGCATTAAGCAGATGAAGTGGTGGATTCCAGGTCCTTGGTCTATAGCTAAGGTGGTGCATGCTTGGCGCCAGGAAATGCTGCGCCCTGATGACACTATGGATTCCACAGTTGGTGCAGTGGTCTCCTCAGCCTGGACTCCTGCTTGTTCCCATGTCAGGTAGTTTTTGGCACTTCATGGTGGCCACTGAGTATAAACTCTTAACTCTCTGCATTAATTTCCCTTATGCTTGAAATTATTAATGTGGCTTAAATTTGTTGAAAACTGACATAGCCAAGCATTTTGCATTCTGAAAGTTTTTTCTTCTCCCATGTTGCAGAACTGTAATTAAAGGAAACTTGTAGAAGACTGGGAATGCCTTCAAATCGTGTTACTTCCCTGTCTTAATTGAATGGCAACTGAATTCTTTTTGCATTAATTACTGCCAATAATATTTTCTTAGGCTTATGCAGCTACATTGTCTTCTGCATAATATTCTGCTACATATTTCATTATGAATATCTTCCTAGGTCTTTTTTATCTTATGAAAAAATAAAAATTCATAGACAGTAAGAGAATATAATACTGTAATTATTACACTATGTGTTATTATCTTCATAGTAGTTACTTGGAGTATAATACCCAAACCAAAAAGATTCTTACAAAAAAAACAAATGGATAATAACGCCAATCTGTCTTTTCAAAAAAACTATGATAAGGAAGTAGGCCAAATGAAACCCATTAGGATATATATTGAAATATATTTAAAACAATGGGATTTATAATTGAGGGAAGTATATGAACTCTATTTCCTATTTATTCCCCTTCTCTTTTACTCTTTTTTTGTGTGTTTTTCATATAAGAGAAACTATGAGATATTTGAGCTTGTGTGTCTGATTTTACATTTTCAAGTTACATGCATTCACCTATGAATGCCTCAAGTTTAACCTTCTTTAGGGCAGAGTAGTACTCCATTGTATATAAATAACACATTTTCTTTATGAATTCATCTGTTGGTGAAAATATATTGTTTCTAAGATGTAGATGGTATAAATTATGCTGTTATAAACACGGGTATACATGTTTCCTTGTAAAATGATTATATTTTTAGTTTTTTGAGGACTCTCCACACTGATTTCCAGAATGGTTATATAGTCCACATTCTTACCAACAATTTAGTAGAATTCCCTTTTCCCTGTAATCTTTCCAGCAATTATTATTGTTACTTTTTTATGAGAGCCATTCTTCTGGGGTAAGATGGTACCTCAGTGTAGTTTTAACTTGCATTTCTCTGACAGTCAGAGACAGTGAGCATTTTTTCTTGTATTTATTGACCATTTGTACTTTTCTTCTGAGATATGTCTATTCATTTTAGTTGCCCATTTTTTGATTGGGTCTTTCATTTTGTGTGGGAAGGGTCTAATTTTCATGAGCTCTTTCTATATTCTCAGTGTTAGTCCTCTGTCCAAGGAATAGCTGGCAAATAATTTTCCATTCTGTAGATTATCTTTTCACTCTGTTAGCTGTTTCTCTTCCATGTAGAAGCTTTTAAATTTGACATGATCCCATCTATTGATTCTCAATATAATTTCTTGTGCCATTGGAGTTCTCTTCAGAAAATCTTTGCCTGCATCTACGTCTTCAAGAATTGTACCTTTTAAAAAAAATCTTCCAGTAGGTTGTTTCTCTTTTAACATTTAGATTTTTGATCCACTTTTATTTTAGTTTAGTACATGGTGAGATTATATGAGATCAGAATCCATCCTCCACATGTACTATATATCCAATTTTCCTGGCACCATTTATTACATAAAGAGTCTATCTTTTCTCCAGTGTAAGTTCTTTATTCCTTTGTCAAAGATCTCAAATAGCTGTATATGTCTAGGGTTGTTTCTGCTTCTTCTATTCTGTTCCATTGATCCATATGCCTGTTTTGTGCCAGTACCATGCTGTCTTAATCAGTGTAGCTTTATAGTATAACTTCAAGTCTGAGATTGTGATCCCATCTGCTTTGCTTTTGTTACTCAGGATTGTTTTTGCTATTCTGGGCCTCTTCTAATTCCATATAAATTTTAGAATTATTTTCTCTAAGTCTGTGAGAAATGATGTTGATATTTCTATTGGGATTGCATTAAACCTGTGTATCAGTTTTGGAAGTATAGTCATTTTGATTATGTTCATCTGCCTCCCTAAGAATAGAGGATATTTTTCCATTTTCTAATGTCCTCCTCAATTTCCTTTTTCAGTATGATGTAATTTTTACTGTAGAGTTCTTTCACTTCCTTAGTTAATACCTATGTATTTATTTTTTATTTTTTATTTTTTATTTATTTATTTATTTTTTTTTTTTGCGGTACTGGGGATCGAACTCAGGACCCTGCGCTTGCTAGGCAAGCGCTTATTCCACTAAGCTATATCCCCAGCCCCTATACCTATGTATTTAATTTTGTAATGTTATTGTGAATGGTATTGCTTTCCTAATTTCTTTTTCAGTGAGTTCACAATTAGTATATAGGATTGCTACTGATTTTTATGTATTTATTTTGTATCCTGTTACACTGCTGAATTTAGTTATCAGTTCTAGGAATCTTGTGGTGGAGCTTTTGGGTCTTATAAGTAAAGGACCATGTCATCTACAAATAACAAAATTTTGACTTCATCCTTTCCTATATGTTTTTTATTTATGTCTCTTGCTTCATTGATCTGGCTTACATTTTGAGGACTATATTGAATAGGGTGATAATGGACATCTTGCCTTGTTTTTTATCTTAGAGGTAAAGTTTCCAGCTTTTCCCTATTTAATATGCTATTAGGAGTAGGTTGGTCATAAATGACTTTTTTCGTGTTGACATAAGGTGCTTCTATACCAGTGATGGTGAACGGTTTAGAGCTTTCAAAGATAACAAATAGCCTGCTGCAGCATGCATGTCATACATTCACCACCACTGTTTTATTCTTTTCAGTGTTTTTATCATGAATGGATATTGGGTCAGGGATGTAGCTTGGTGGTATAAGCACCTGCCTAGTAAGTGCAAGGTCCTGAGTTCACTTCCTGGTACAAAAAAAAAAAATGGATATTGGATTATGTCAAAGGCTTTTTCTCTATCTATTGAGATGGTCACATGATGTTTGTCCTTGCTTCTTTTTATGTGATGAATTGTATTTGCTTATGCTGAGCTATTCTTACATCCCTGGGATGAGGCCTACTTGATCATGGTGTGTGATCTTATTGATGATTTATTGCACTCTGTTTGCCAATATCTTAAGGATTTTTGCATCTATGTTCATTAGAGAAAGTGGATTTTTTGATCCATTCCACTAATCTGTGCCTTTTAATCAGCAAATGAAGTTATTGATAATTATAATTGATAGGTATTGATTTATACTTCTCATTGTATTAATTTTCTATTGCTGTTTTGCTTTCTTTTTTTTTTTTTTTGGCGGTACTGGGGATCGAACTCAGGACCCTGCACTTGCTAGGCAGGTGCTTATTCCACGGAGCTATATCCCAAGCCCCGCTGTTTTGCTTTCTTTCCCTTCTGCATATAAAGACATCACCTGATGTCTTTATTTTACTGACCCTTTGGGCATTGTTAGCTTCATTGTCTCCTTGTAGAATATCCTTGAGAATTTTTGGGGTGTTGGTTTGGTGATCATGAATATCTTTGGGTTTTCTCCATCATGGAAGTATCTTGTTTCTCTATCAATTTTGGAAGATAATTTTGTGGGATATGAGAGTCTGGATTGGAAGCTGTTTTCTTTAAGAGTTTGAAACACTTCATTCCATGTTCTGCTTGCCTGTAAAACTTGTGTTGAGAAATCTGTTGTAATTCTGATCGGCTTTCCTTTATAGGTGATTCATGGCTTTTTGTAATAGTCAATACACTGTGTCAACTTGAGAAGTTTGGAAGTTTGACTAAGTGACTCAGCAGGGTATCAGAGTTCTCACTTTGTAAACATCCCCATCTTGTACAAGAGGAGGGCACCAAGATGGTGTGAGTGCTACACCTACCCTAGGGTGAGTATCCTGCATACAATATAAAGGAGGAAAAGAGGCTTGCTGTCCCCCTTTTGCTTTTGTTACTCTTGCTGTCTCTTGTCACCTTGAAGTGTTGCCCCTGTGCCATGCCCGCTGCCTTAAAGTCAGCCAATTATGGACAAAACCTCCACAAACTGTGAGCTAAATAAACTTTTCCTTCCTTAATTTTGGGTGTTGGGTATTTTGTCACAGCAACGACAGAACAGTAACTAAGACACTTTTCTCTATCAAACTTTAAATTCTGCTCTTGTATTTCTGGTATTTTAATTATGTAGCATGGCATGGATTTTTTTCTGATAATGTCTATTCAAGATTCTATATCATTCACTTATCTGTATGGTCAATTCTTTGTGTCAGGAACATTTTCTGCTATTACTTGTGTAAACAGGTTTTTTTTATGCCTTTTGTGCTACCTCTGGTTTTTCACTAATTCCAGTTTCTCTTACATTCCGCCTCTTTGAGTCATCTCAGAGTTGTTGGACCCATTTTCCATGTTTCCTTGGTATTTTGAAAGGTGTATGTCACTAACTGATCATTGTTCTCTGTTCTGTCCTCTAGGTTTGACACTCCATCTTCACACTGGTTGCTTCTGCTACACGTACTTTCAGTCATGTTTTTAATATCCTAGATTTCTGCTTGGAACTTCTTCATGGTTCCACATTCTTTTTTATTCTGGACACTCATGTTTTGCAGCTTTTTCTTAAGCTCCGCCAGCTGTTCATTAGTATATGATTTAATGATGACAATTAGACACCCTTTATATTTACCTCTAGTAATTCACAGCATTTGTTTCTGCTTGATGTTGGTGGCAGTGCCAGAACACAAACACAGCACTAGGTGGCCTTCCTCAGGACCAGCCCCTCTGATGAGTACTCCCACTGAACCTAGCTTCCCACAACAAAATGCCCACCCCATGCTCTTCCTGGTCTGAACCTAGGTCTCCCAGGGGATCCCAAGAGATTTCCATTCAGCTCTCACCCTTAAGACTATATCCCATGGACCAGGGAAAGAGCTCAGCAGCACAAGCACCTGCCTGGTAAGGAGAAGGTCTTGAGTTTGATTCATGGTACATACCCACAAAAATAAAGAAAGAAAGAAAAGGAAAAAACCCACAAGACTATGTCCCAAGGCTGTCTCTCACTGAGTCTCTGAGAAAGGGTATCACTTCAGTGCTGAAGCAAGACTCTCCTGGATATGGGTCTCTTTCACTCAGGTCTGTCTGTTGGTTGTCAAGGCTGTTACCATGTGCTTTGGAGAACTCAGGGAATGGGGGCAAGGAGGGTGGAATCATATTTCCTGGTGCCTCCAACCTTGGGCATGGGTCCCCACCGGCTGCTGGTACCAGGTGGGGCCAAGGCCTCCTTTCAATCTATTGAAAAATAGATTCCTGATACTTGAAAAAGTTTTACAAAGAGGAAAAGGTCATGCCTGCAGTGACTTGTCTCTTTCAAACAGATCCCACTGTCTAAAAGTAAGTCAACTATAACATTCCCATAATCCAATCACCTTCAAAAGCCTTGCATTTGAGCACAGGAGAGTTTGGAGGGCCATTTCTGATCTAAAGCATAACAATATGAAATTTTGAAACAACAGACTATGACAATATTAAAAAATCAAGTTACTTAGAATACATTTAAAATAGCATATGCAAAACTACTACAAAACATTACTAACAATAAAGAAAGTAAAAGTAGAGGTATATAGAACATATTAGTTATATTTCCATTGCTGTGGCAAAATATTTGAGAAAAACAAAAGGAGAAAAAGTTTATTTTGGCTTACAATTTCAGAAGTTGAGTCCATAGTCGATTGACCATGTTGCTTTGGGTCTGTGCTGGAACAATACATCATGGCAGGAACATGTAGCAGAGCAGGTCTGTTCACCTTATAGCAGCCATGGAGAAAGATAGCGAGATAGAGAGAGACAGAGAGAGAGAGAGAGAGAGATTAAATGATTTAGGTATATCAGTGTCAATATCCCCTTCATAGGCACTCTCCCGATGGCCTAACTTCTGCTAGGCTAATCTTATCAAGGTCCCGTCATTTCCTAGTAGCACTACAGAGGGGAGACCTATCCTTTTCCACGTGGGCCTTTGAGGACTATTCCAGATCCAAACTATAGCATACAAATCAGATTTTAATTTTGAATATTTAGCACTATTGTTGAGGCACATCTCACTTTCTTCATGTTTACTAAGAACATGTGATAAATGCTGCCAATCCCTGCACCCACTCTCATTTTTTGGTTGACTTTTTCCTTCCCCAAAGAGTTTGCAGTATAGGCAAAATGCAGAATCTTTAGAGGTTGAATAAAGTAACCAGGATCTAGTGGTTTTCTCACCACTCGGAAGGGTTCATGCATAGTAAGTTTCCAAAAACTTCCTCCCTGTGTTGTCTTTTGGAGAGTCAAAATTTCTTACTTGAGGTGGAGTAAAACTGATGAAACTGCAGAACTTAAATTATGTAAAGATGAAAGAAATGACGGTGCCCTGCTGTGCTACACATAATGCACCGATTTGGTTTCTGTCATGACCCAAGAAGAGATCTGCCCTGTGAGTCAGGACCCTTCAGCCGTGAGCAGTAGTGAACATAACGGTTCATTAGCAGTAAGTGTAATGGTAGGTAAGCAGCAAATGATGTTCCTGTTCCAAATGTAAAACTAATTGAATTCAGTAGTCATCATGAAGTTTAGTAAAGGCAGTTTCTCATATTCTTGTTTGGTCAGTGCTCACCTTTTTTACAATTGGTGATTGAGAACTGTTATTTAAGAATTTTGATCGATACTCTGGTTACTAGGAAACAGAGGAGCCGGGTGTGGTAGCACACTCCCGAAGTGCCAGCATTTGGGAGCGTGAGGCAGGGGGACTGCCATGAGTTTGAGGCCACCTCAACTGCATAGCTAAACCTTGTCTCAAAAGAGCCACAAAATAGAAAGCAAAGGAAGGAAAGACTTGCCTTTATTAATATCAGTTGAATAAGAAGCTCTCATGAACATTTTCTCAGCATTATTAAAGGCTCAAATAGTTTGAAGAACAAAATGGAAACCTACATCTACAGTTTTCTGCTATTAAATCAAATACTTATGTTTACTTTTGAGGAAAACTTCTTGGCAGGTGGAGGGATGTTGATGGTGGTACTAGAGATTGAACCCAAAATTTTTGCACTGACCTACATCACTACCCCTTTTTATGTGATTGGTTTGTTTATTTCACTTATTTTTTTTGAGGCAAAGTCTCTGGAAGTCAGTAAATTCCGCTCAAACTTGAAATATTTGTGCATCAGCCTCCCCAAGTGCTGGGGTTAAAGGCATACACCATGGCCCCTGGCTTGAGCAAAACATTTCTATTTGAGCAAAAAACATTGTTGTATTAAATAAAGGTGGATAATTTGCAAAAAAACACACCAAAATATAGCATACATACAATGCACATCAACTGGGTAATTCAATGCTGTGAAGATGGCAGTTTTCCTCAATTTGATCTTTATATTCATTGTAGCAATCACATTTATAAAAACCAAGAGGGATTTGTAAAATGAATCTGAGAAGTTGAACCTCAAATTTTCATAAAAGTGTGAAAGACCAAGAATAGCCAAAACACTTAAAAAAAAACAATGTGGAAGAAGCACTACACAGGATTTATAATTTCTTATAAAAATATTGCAAATGATTCAGTGTAATAGTATAACAAAGAAAGGAAAATATGCTAGCGGAACTTCTGAGAGCACAAAAATGGCACCAAAAATATATTTATACTGAATTCATGACCATGAACCAAACAGATATCCACATGAATAAAAGAAATTGACTTCTACATCATATAAACAAGTACCAGTTCCCACTAAACTGTAGATACAGTTGTGAAAGGCAAGAAAACAACGTTTATATAGGATAATTTACCGTGACTTGGAGTAAGAGTTCTTTTTGAGTGTATCCATTTATCTGTCTATTTATTTTTGCAGTAGTAGGCACGGAATCCAGGGCCTGACACGTGGTAGACAAGTGCTGTACCTCTGATCTTTATCCTCAGGCCCTTCTGTTCTTTATTTATTTATTTATTTTTTAAGATAAAGTCTTGCTATATAGTGCAGGCTGGCCTTTAACTCACTTATGTAGCCCAGGTTGGCCTGGAACTCCTGGTGATCCTCCTGCTTTCACTTCCTGAGTCCTGGGTTTATAGGCATGTGCCACCATGCCTGGCTGTCTATTTTTGTCGTTGTTGTTAAATTTTGAAACAGGGTCTTGTTAAGTTGCCCAGGCTGGCCTCAAACATGCAATGACCTCAAACTTTTCCTGGTGTTCGGAGTAGCTGGGATTATGGGGGCACTATGCATTGTATTAAGAAAGGATTTCTTAAATAGAACAAAAAAAAAAGATTAATCAAAAAAGACAAAGGGACTGGGGATGAATGCTAATGAGGGTGTGACCCCTGGTACCACAACACATAAATAAATAATAAAAAATGAAAAAATAGTAAATTGTATTATATAGCAATTGAGAACATCTTTTTATCAACAGACACCATCATGAGAATCAAAGACAAGACACACTGGGATATATTTGCAACCCAGTTAACTGACAATATATTTACCACCTAAATATATTTGGAATTCTTGAGACTAGAGAAATAAGCAGAATATTCACAAAAGTAGATAAAAAGTCTCAGATAAACACAAGAAAGAGTTTGACCTTTTTGGTAAATGTGAAAAATGCAAATTCAAACTGCAATTATATATTAGTGCACATCTATAAGGATAATTAAAAAATTTAAGACTGCCAATAGAAAAACAAAATACTATTACTATGACCTGGCAATCATTGCTAAAGACAGATTTGAATAATGCCATTATATTTTACATACACTCTCCACATTCCTTTTCTAAATTTTCATATATTAGTGTAAAAAAAATCACAAAATAATTTTTCTTATGATATTTTTTCCTATAAAGTGATTTGAGAAAATGTTATCATCACAGCAGAACATATTGTACAACAGTTTTT